>JARHVA010003660.1:95000-115000 GCA_037957365.1 Torreya grandis | reverse complement strand
CCTTCACGATATCTCCTAAGAGATACCTTCAAGTTACCCATGAAGATATTATAAGGCCCTTGAAGGTATCTCCTAAGATATCCCTGGTAAAGCACTATAATAAATTCAAGGGGATGTTGAAGGTATCTCCCCAAATGCACATGAGTGGAATTTTCCTTCACCTTGAAAGCATTGTTGGGTGATAACTTGAAAGGCCTTATAATATCTTCAAGGTATCTCCTAGGTGATACCTTTCAAACATGCACTAGAGTGGATTTCTCCTTTAAGGTATCTCTTAGGAGATACCTTCAAGCTACCTACTAAGGTATTACAAGGTCCTTGAATGCATCTCATAGGAGATACCTCAAATGGCATTATCATACGTTCAAGGGGACATTAAATGTATCTCTTAAGAGATACCTTCAACATGCACACAATTGGAATTTTCCTTCACCTTGAAGGCACTACTTGGTGATATATTAAAAGGCTTTATAATACCTTCAAGGGTACCTTCAAAGTATCTCCTAGGAGATACCTTGAATGGAAATATACATTTAGACTATGTGCTTCATTGATTAGACTAACCATACTGATGATGAATATGAGTCTTTGTGACTTGAGCATGTAGGGGAATGATATAAATGAGTTACAGTCAAATGTTGAGTGAGCTCGGGAAACAACCTTATGGAAAATCCTTAGTATTATGGTTATGAAAATTATACAACCTTTCATTACCACCTTATTATTGTGTTCATATAAATTATGTAGTATTACATGTTTTATTATAAATTGAGGATCAACCTTGAGATGTTTATAAATTTACCATCAACACTATTATCTTGTGTGATAATTTAGAGTGGTATCTCTTCATATTATGATTTTTATATAATAATTGTTCACAAGATTGCCCCATTTCTTTCTTTTGTTAGAGTATCACCATATTAGTTATTGACATCCATAAAAATTACACAAGACTTTAACTATAACACCATATCATTTTATTTAGTGTTGAAACTATGTTATTGATGACAAAAAATAGTAATGAGATAGAGTTGAAATAAAATGAGAAATTGATATTTTTAGAAGCTAAATCTATTCATATATTGGATGTTGATAAAAGTGGGAGCCTCCTCCTCTAGGTTTAAACTCAATTTTTATGGAGCTTGTAGAGGAAATCATAGGGATTTTGGGGTAGGGTGTGTGTTGAAATATTGTAGTGGCTTTTTGATAAAATAAACCTCAATCAAAATTTTGAATGGTACTAACAATAAAGCATAGGCTCAAGCTCTGATTGTAGGTTTGGAATTAGTGGAGTGTGGCATTGATTTTTTTATTATTGAAGGTGACTCACAATTGGTGATTCAAGATCTAATCAAATATAAGTCTAAATCTTGTAACTTAATAACATTATAGTTAAATATTGGTAGCTTCTCAGTCACTTCAAGGAATGGAAAGGTTAGCATTGCTTCTAGGAGGCTAATAAGGTAGTTGATTTTTCGGCTAACTCAAGGATTGACCAAGTGGAGGTTAATAAAATTAATAATTAAAAATATAGGTGGATTGATATTAATGAGATAGCTCATATTGAGCTATAATGATAGGTGTGAGTTGAGGAGGGTGTTTATAAAGGGGGGATTTTTATAATGATGATTATAATTAATTTATGGCATGGGAGATTACTTTCTTAATTTATATAATGGGAGATTTTCATTTATTTTCTATGAGTTATTTTAATGGTGGTAAGTTATGGTGTAAGCACATTCTGAGCAACTCAAGGTTCAAAGCTAGTTGGCATAAGTTGATAAGCGAGGGAATAGAGAAACCTCTAGTAGAAGCAGTGGTGTGCCTAGTAGTTTTTGGTAGTATTCCTTAAAGGGAAATTAGGTTTTTGGGGTCAAATTTGCCTTGAAAATTGCAACATATTTTTTGGGTACCCTCACCTAAAGTATCAAAATTTGTGGTGTGAATGGTGGGGGTGGAATAAATCAGTCTCAACTTGTGTTAGCAAATTAACTTAGAGTTGACTACTCTCTTTGCCAACAACCTTCTAATAATAGTTTATGATAAAGGGAAGGTGATGGAGATGGTGGAGTTTTTTGTTAGACTAGAATTTAGATTGAACCTCCACATAGATATAGAATTGGTAGACTCCATAACATTTAAGGATCTACCATTTGTTAATAAATATGTCCTCAGATTCAACCTAATCACAATTTTTAGGGCCTTCGAGGGGTGATTTTTAAAGTTTTTTAGCTTTGTTAAATAATTGGATGGGATTTTTTTAGTTGAGCAAGAATTGGATTATAAGATTATGGTGGTTCTCCCAGAGGTGTATACACTCAAATCCCCACTACCATCTATAGAGCTATAGATAATGGATTGATGTTCACCTAATTGTATTAAAGTGGTGAAATTTATTCTTTAGGGTTCTTATAGAGGCAAATTTATAGTGCCTCTTTGGTTTGGTAAACCATAGATGATGGTTGTTGAGTCTTCTTATCTAGTTAGGTTGGTGCTTGGTATTGGGGACTATAAAGTGGAGGGTTAGAGTGTAGAGTAGGGGGTGTATCAGGTGGTGTAATAGTAGCATCTTAGACTAGGAACTTTTGTTGTCACTAGTAAATCAAATTTTAGATAATGAAATTATGTGTGCAAGCAAGGGTGACAAAACCCTTGTAGTTTTAGAATAATAGTTGGTATTTGATTATTACTATTGTAGGTAGTGTAGTTATTCAGATGATTTTTTTAAGATCAATCAGTGTTATTATTATATCTCTCTAAATGTTCATTATATTAATATAATATAATTAGTAATATGGTTTTTATAGGTTTTTTGGTCATATGCCTTATGCATTTTTATCTTTAATCCAATCCTATCTTTTTAATTTGGTTTTTTTTATTAGGTAAGAGTCCCTCCAACCCTAATATCAATAAAAAAATATGTAATATTTGGTATTAAAAGGAATTTTCTATTTTAAATGGATGAATGTGACTGGTTGAGCCATATCAACTAATCCAATTACTATTTCAATAAATATGTCTGATCAACAGACTTTGTGTGCTCAACCTCATTAAGATATGAAGGTAAATGTTGATTCTATTAAAATAATGTGTGATCAATTTATAAAACTTGGTAAACAAGGTGAGCATGACTTCAAATCAACTAGTTAGATAGATTATAGACATTCCAAAACAAAATAACTTGAGACAATTTTGACATTAACAATATTAAATCTAAAAACATTATGCTTCTAGTTTACTATATACTACTTTACCAGCCTACAACATCTATTTAGAAATAGATCATTTTATTTCATTAAAATCATAGATCAAATGGATACATAAATTTCAAAATTATAGTTATTAAAGTAATCCTTATTTATCAGATGGTTGAGGTAAAAGATGATGAATTGAAATATGTGAGATTCTTATTTTGTGATAAAATAGGTCTTATAAATCAAGGGATATCAATTAGTTAGTAGTTCTAAATCATATCCTCACCTAGGATCTATTCATTAAAATCAATTTTATGGGCCCTTCCTGTTGTAGTCTTTGCAAATCTGAGGAAGAAATTGCTAATACTTACTTTATTCTTGCCCCTTTACTCTTAGTGTTGGGCATGGCAATGTTAAAATATTGAAAGGTCTTATATTTGGCCCTAATCATTATTTAATGCACATCCTTAGTTGGTTAGGGTTCCATGTAAGGTGTTGAACGCAATAGTGTAAGGAAGTCTAGATAGTAATCGAGTTACAATCTCTATTGGTGGCATAAAGCTCAAGCTTCATGGGGTGGTAGATAGGGTTCTGTGTAGTGAGGACTCTTCAAAATGTGGTGGTTCCCTTGTTACAGTGGCAATAAAGGATAATAAGGAAGGAAATGTTTGTATCTTATGGGTTTTGAGGTTTTGGTATCTAAAAACATTATGCTTCTAGTTTACTATGTACTAATTTCTATTTAGAAATAGATCATTTTATTTAATTAAAATCATAGATCAAATGGATACATAAATTCTAAAATTATAGTTATTAAAGTAATCCTTATTTATCATATGGTTGAGGTAAAAGATGATGCATTGAACTATGTGAGATTCTTGTGTTAGGATAAAACACGTCTTTATAAATCAAGGGATTTAAATTATTTAGTAGTTATAAATCATATCCTCACCTAGGATCTATTCATTAAAATCAATTTTATGGGCCCTTCCTATTGTAGTGTTTGCAAATCTGAGGAAGAAATTGCTAATACTTACTTTATTTTCCCCTTTTCTTCTTAGTGTTGGTCATGGCAATGTTGAAATATTGAAAGGTCTTATATTTGGCCTAATCATTATTTAATGCACATCCTTAGTTGGTTAGGGTTCCTTGTAAGGTGTTGAACTCAACAATGTAAGGAAGTCTAGATAGTAATCAATTTACAATCTCTGTTGGTGGCATAAAGCTCAAGCTTCATGGAGTGGTGGATAGGGGTCTGTGTAGTGAGGACTCTTCAAAGTGTGGTGGTTCCCTTGTTACAGTGGCAATAAACGATTATAATGAAGGAAATATTTGTATCTTATGGGTTTTGAGGTTTTGGTATCTAGTGATTGCCTTTTTAGTTTATCTATTTTCTTTAGAAGTATAGATCGTGGCCTTATTGGCCCTTTTAGTATCTAAGTTTTTGGTAGTAAGTTGTTTTATGGATTGCCAACTTGTTATATTTACCTCAGTTCTAGTCAAAATGTTAGATAAGTATTTTTTAAATATTTGAGTTGATTGTTTCTTTTTGTATACTTTATAAATATATTCTCTAGGTAGGGGACCCATTGAACCTCAATAATTATCTAAAAACAAAAGTAATACTTCACTCATAGGTATTGGTTGGTGAGTCTACTCGAATAGGATTTTGACATCCAACAAGGACATAAAATCTATTAATTATCTTAAATTATTAATTTATATGAACATGTAAATGATGTCAAGTGAATCTCACCACCTCTAATTTAGTCTCACACATTAAACATTTATTTAATTATGAATCAATACTATAATAACTCTATTTAAATTATATGGTACTTAATCTCACCATATTCCAAGTGGAACAACCATTTAGACATTAATGGGTCCTTGTGAGGTTATAATCTGGTCCTTTTGGTTGGTGTAGGAAATTATCTATAATTATTCAGTTCTAAAACCAATCAATATATTGGTTACTAGGATTATTTGATTACAGTTATTAAAAAATGTTAGTTTTTCCCTAACATTTTCCATTTGGGTCCCTATTGGTTTTCCACACACAAGGAAATACATAATAATCAATAGTAGTAAGCACTAAATAATCCTAATCTCTACCATTTAATTATCTTATCCATTTCATAACAATATCTAGGTCTATCTTGTTGTACCCAACACACCCCATTTCTAAAAAATGAGGACCCTTGTTCAAAATTCTACAAATTTGTGTTATACAATTAGACATTCAACTTGATCAAGAACTAGTATTGTATATCTTGTGTTGATCTAGTTTACATGGGTCTATTAGCACATAATCTTAATTTGACTTCATCTAATGTTGCTAACATTTGATTTTTATGTTTCCATGTTGCAGGTTTAATGAGGTCTCATTGGTGTGAACATTGCCTAGGGTTTTACACCCTAATGTAAAATTGAATATTTGTTTTGATTAACATTTGATCTCTTATTGATTATATTTATTCTATGTTTTAAATAATGTTAAAAACTTAGCATAATTTGTTTAGCCTAAATTCCTTTTGAAATAGATTCAAAATTTATGTAGGGTCAAAATTAATATGGATCACTTTATTATATTATAGACTTAGTTTAAGATTTTAGCCTAGGTCCTAATTGTACTTATTAATACAACTCAGGCTTTAGTCTAAAATATTTATTCTAGGTTATTTATATCTTATGGTTTATGAGGAATAAATTAATGTGGGGGATCTTTCATTATATTATAGTCTTATCTTAAAATTTATACTAAGTTTCAAATTATATTTATTGATATAATAAAACTTTAGGCTAATGATTTATATATTTCCCAAGTATTAAATTTAATTTTATGCTGTAAAAATGGACAAACCCAAAGGCAATAAGTAGTGAGATCTTAGTGCCTCAAAAGGAGATCAATGACCCATGACAAAGGTGTAAAGTTAAAATTTCCAAATGAAGATCAATGGTACGTGTTTTTTCATGCACCAAATATATAATGAAATGGGGCATAGTTCATAAATTAATAGACCTGAAAAGTGACCCAAAAGTGCTAAGTGGAAGCATATAGGGAGCCTAGATGGTAGATCAATGATATGTGGGCCCTTCCCAAGTGTCAAAAAGTCAAAAAGATTGAGACCTCGTAGAGTTGCCAAGTGGCACAAGCACATAGCAGAGAGTCCTGAATAAGTGACAAGTGTCAAAAGATTGTAGCATTCAAAAGGTCAAGCATCAAGATCTATAATGCATGTTAATTCATGTACCAAAGATCTAATGATACAAGATAAAATTTGATATGTCAAAGGTTCGAGGAGCCCTGTGAGAGTGGCAAGTGTCACCATCTCAATGGGTAAAGTGACAATCAATAAATTCAAGCACCAATATCTATGGTATGTATTAAATCATACATCAAATATATAATGGTGCATAATCAATATAAAAAAAACAAAGTATTTTTAAAAGTGAATGCAGTGATGACAAGTATCACCATCATGGGGGTACTTAATAGAGATCCAATGATGTGAAGGTAGAAACCAATACATAGAGATCGATAGAGCGCGATTAATCCATCTAAATGAGATCAATGGTGTGAGATCAATGGAGAATTTTTAAAGGTCCTATAAATAATAGGAAGCTACCATGTGGCATGTTTTTATGAGCTCAAAAATGAAGATCAATGGTGTAAAATTGATCTAGCCTGAGGGAGCACAAGGTAAGTACACGTGTCCAAAGGTAATAATGGTCACATTTTTAATTAAATGAACAACTTGACATGGGAATTTACAAATTGATATGACACATTTGATTTGTGAACTAGTGACGATTAGGAATATTAACACGTGTCTTAGACTTAATCTAGTTAGTAAATATGAAAGTGAATATTTGGTAATTAAATAAGAGAATGTTGTAGTTATAGAGACATATCAAAGGTCAATTAAGTTGAAAAAATATATTATTTTGAGTTAAAAATCCTATAAATATTTTTAAATTAATATTCTATTATGTAAATGCAAGGGCAACTGCAATGCATAGTTATGTTAGATTAGTCACATGAGGCATGGGTAAAGGGATAATTGTCCTTCATACATGTCTAAATTACATTTAAAGGTGGCTAGCCTAAAATATTTGATAGGTTGTTCTCAAAATCTATAAAATAAGGTATTGTCATTTAGTTTTCATGCAATTCAAGCTATAATTGTAAATGTTGGCCTTCTTTACACATGCACATGTTGCATAGTCTCTGTAAAGGCTAACTTAAAATGATAACTATATGTAGAATATTATATGGTTATGGCCACATTTAGAACTCAATTTATAACTATCACATGTAATGAATTTATATGGACTTGGAGGATGAGGTAACCCCTTCCCCAAGCCTATTTAAATAATTATAATCCACTAGTTAGAAAGAGTAAAAAAAATTCAATATATAGGAACAGCATCAATTTTGATTATTAGCAAATGTGTTTGTGTATTCTCTCTCTAATTTATGTGTAATTAGGATTATCTTATTTTGGTTGTATGATTCAATAATTCTTAGTGTGCAATAGCTGCAATGAATTATTTCTTATCTTGATTGATATGCTAGTCTTAGATATGAAATAACTATTGAAGGATTAGTAAATTACATTGATTATTGACAATTAAGTTGATTGATTCATGTTCTTAAGTGTGTAGAAGTTATTTCTTTTGATATAGTTTTTTGTGTGTGAAAAATCTACTTCAGATACCTCATTAGCTTGAGCCATAATCTCCTAATTAAGGGTGTGCAATATTTTATCTAAAAGTGGAAACCTTTGACTGAGGCTTGTGAGTTTCTTATATCAGGATCCCCTTAGACTTTAAATCATGTCTAATTATTAGTGTGAAATATTTTATTGGAACAAGCATAAATTTTGAAAGCACTTGTCCATTTAGAAACTAGCCAGAGAGGTGATTCTTGAAAATAAGAATCTTCTTTTCTACCTTACCATCCCCTTTTTTTTAGTTTGTTTTGAGATCTACCTAATTTATATTAGCAACCATCTATCCATCTAATTCACATAGATATTTACTACTTTTTAAGATAACACACCTCCATCCAAAAAACCTAATAAATAACCTACATGCCCTACTAGCTATTCCATCAATAGGTTGTTCAAACTACATACTTACAACTCATACCTTGGAGTGGAATTTACCTCCTTTGAGATCTTAAAATATTAGAGTCTATCTTGTTGACTATGGTGTGCATAAAAATTGCATCAACATTTTTGAATGTCAAAAATTTCATAACATAAAGTGGTAAATAATGTATAAAAGGGCCATGCCAATACAAACAAATAACATATTTCAGATTTAGTAAAAAAATACATTAAATAGATTAAATACCTAATAAGAAAGATATGTAGAAATGGCAATATAAAATGGGGTCAATGCTTCCACCACTACCACCATAATATCAGACAATCCATAAAATATTTTTTCATCTTTCTAATGGGAGAGAAAATAATGGCAAAAGAAAATATTTAAACTTAACCCTAATTTAGACATGCATAGGAATTTTTAATTATAATATATTAAAAATTTATATTATATAATATATAATATTAAGTATAATATATTTAAATTTAAATTATATAATATATAATAATAATTATAATATATTTAAATTTATATTATATAATATATAATATTATAATATTATATTACATTATTTAATATATATTCCCTACACCTATAGAGGTTAATACAAGTAAACCTCTTCAATAGGGATATGATACATTCACTTTACATGAACTCTCTTACCAATACATACATAAATGATACATATATATACACTATCACATCCTGATTACCCTCTAAGTTGAATAGCCTATTTGATCCATGGATTACCATGGCTGATTAGTTGATTAACTAATCTTTGATTAAGATTTATATCATATGATGATTGTGCGACAATTATGTGATGCTTAATTTACATGACTAGTCTGATATGAGTTAGGAGTGCTTTTATATTCTATACATTATGATCATATTTGTTAATTATACACCATTATTTTATGGATATAATTATTTTTAGGCTAACTACCTTCATTTTTATGAGGTGGATGTAGGATAAATACTTCCATTAGAGAGGGTGGTTAAGATGGAGACATTGGGGAATGAAAGAGAAAGAACTCAGAAACCCTTGTACATGCCATATAGTATATCATGTTTTGTAATTAATTATTTGATAGATAGTTGTAGTATGATTTGTTTTTTTATTTTAATGACTAATATGATCTTTTGTGTTCTTACATCATTTTATAGGATTACATGATTTCACTGATCTGATTGCTTTTGATAACCATGTTGATTTGTTTGATTGATTTAACTAATTTTTTGATCATACATAACTTATCTTGTATGATGCAATTGTTTGGTTGAATGAGTGAATTTCTATATGTTTTTAATTATCTTATTGGATATGGCTATGTAGTATATCATTAGGATGTTATGTATGCATTACTATAATAAGTATAGATGAATTCCATTTAGTTATTTGATCTATAATATTAAGGTAATAATAATTAAATATTATTATAATATATATATCCTAATGTTAAATGATATGGATAACATTGTTTTAAAAATGTTATTGTATTTAATTTAATGTTTGAGCAAAGGTTTTGTGTGTGTGTGTGTGTGTGTGTGTGTGTGTGTGTGTGTGTGTGTGTGTGTGTGTGTGTGTGTGTGTGTGTGTGTGTGTGTGTGTGTGTGTGTGTGTGTGTGTGTGTGTGTGTGTACAATGAATATATTGTTAAATGATTTAGGGAAATTATTAAGTTAGAATAACGTTTATTTGTGGATGACTTGCTAACATTAAACAAAAGGATTTTTAATACATAATTGTATTACCATGATATATAATCAATATTATATTTAGTTGATAGTCAAATTTGCATGGAAATATAAAGGTTATGTGAGTTGTGGTTTATTTGGTTTGGTTGGTTATTTTTATGAAGTCGATCATGGGATTTTGTTAAGTCAATGTCATGCAAATATTATTTGAGATATAAAATGATTTTTTAATGAATTTTTTTAGAAGTCTCAAGATGATTAGGGTTTATAATCACCCATTTAATTTGTTTTAAACATCATTTTAAAAAAATAATGGAGTTTTTTTATGGATTTAAGGTGGTGAACTGTATCATATAGGGAGTTCTACTGAGCTATTTTTTCATGCATATTTTTGAGTTAGTTAAGTCAACCATTAATGGTGGAGAAGAATATGGTGAGTAAGATAATGGAGAAGAATAAAAAGAAAAGAGTAAGAGATGTGAGGTATAGATATGGAATGTCACATGGCATACAAAGAGTGGGAGATAAAAGGAGAAGAAGAGTGCACGAGTTGAGGAAAAGTGTAATTTTTCTTCCTTGGCATTCACATATTCATAGGTTGGTTTTATAATTAAATTCCTATGTGTGAAATGTTGAATGGGTTTTTGAATTGATATGGTTATTGTATTTTCATTATTTGAAACATTATATACATGGGTTATATGTAGGGCCATGTAAAAGGTTCAACCTCTACAAAAACCTACATCCAACCTAGGGTAACATGAGGGGATTGGGTAGAGACATATAAATTGTCATGGGTGTTTTAGAGTATTAAGAAGCTCTATCCTAAACTCCTATTTCAATTTGAGTATCACTATTTAGTCATGGAAGATTATCCTTGATGGGTATATACATGATACGGCTCGAATTAGTTATTTTGTATCCATCTACTATATATTCATTAAGGTATTGAGAAATATAGGTTAAACAATTTGGAATGTATAAGGTATCAACTATGTAAACTTATTTGGTTTTTTGAGTATAAAAATATGGGTTCTTTATACAAATGGTCTATATAAATATATACATATACATATACATACATATATACTCAAATTGGACTAATAGTACATACACACACACACACATATGTACTGGTATTTTTGAAGCATAGGGCTTTTGAAGTAAATGATATGAGTTATAAATAACCAGTTGTAGGATATAGTATAGATGAATTCAAAGTGTTAGTTTCAAAAATATTTTGATACTTTAGTTTTAGAATGAATTATGTTCATTTTATAAAGTCAGCTCGTAGTATTCATTATGTACTCTATTGTGAATCTAGTAACCTATATATTTACTTATATGTGGATATGGTAACAATATGGTTTAAGCCATAAACCTAGGTACATGCTGGTAAATGAGTGAATGGTTTGTTTTTTCAATTGGCTATATGCATAGATATATGTACACAAAGGTTAATGAAGATACAATAGTTAATATTTCATTTTACTCACTTTATGTGAATTAAGTTATTGTTTAGCTTGATTGTGTATTTTTATTGCATATTTAAATTAGTTTATAATTGAAGAAAGATATTTGCAAAGTTGATATTATGGTTGGGTATGCGTATTGTGATTAGAAGGTTTATATGGTCTAATATGAGTTATGATAATAACAAACTTGAGTTGGGTATAGTCGGTGTGTATTTGTATTATTTAATATGCATTTATTAAAGTGTCAATTTTAAATCATTTAAATTGATATATTTGATTGAATAGATTTGGTGGATGAATGATTGGTTGTGTATGATTGTCAAAAGTCTATGGGTTTTAATTATCAATCACAATGGGACTTATCCAATTTAAAAAAAGGGTTATGGGGCCTTTATTTGTTAACTATATGTATATTTAGTGTATACAATATACTCTAAGACTAATGAGAGTGGATGTTATCTTAATAGTATATAGTATAAAATGAAGTATTTATACTTGATTAAATTCATACTTGTGAATTCTAAAAATATACATATAAATGGTATAAGTTATATGTTTGTTGACTATGTAACCAATTGGGAAAATATATATATATATATATATATATATATATATATATATATATATATATATATATAGGCATACACACTGATGTATACAACTATGTTATGTATAAAAGTATTATAATAATAATAGAGTATAAATGGATGCTTGTATGTATTTTAATGTTGATTAAAAGAATTAAATTATGGTATTTATGAGTTTTAATTATAAAAACATATTATGATGTTTTTGATTGACCTTTGTTTAATATGTGTGTGTGTGTGTGTGTGTGTGTGCGTGTGTGTGTGTGTGTGTGTGTGTGTGTGTGTGTGTGTGTGTGTGTGTGTGTGTGTGTGTTATAAAGATTATTTTGGGGAGGACATATCATTATAAGTTGATTTATAGTTTAAGTAACTAGCAGTCTAAATACATCATTACCTAGACGGTATGTTATATTGAGGTATGTTTCTATTTCTGTTTATTATTTGTAATAAACTAGATGTCATGGTTTCATTGCATTTCATTTGGCAGACTAAATGAATATATGTGATATTTATATAATTAGCATAATTTTTATTAGCTAAATGGAAATATTTTGAATAAGTCTATTATTTTTTATATTATTAAATATTTTTACTGAATCTCTCATTCATAACACTAAATAAGTAGTGAACAAATTCCAATAGCTTAATTAATACCATCAATGCAAGATGGGGAGTAATTTGATTGAGTGGTGTGTATGAATTTAACTGATCTTTGAGACCATTAATTATTGAAAACTTTAACGAAATTAATGTTTTAATTAAACATTGTCATTTCATATGTTGATGTGGTTTTCATATTTTTCTGATATCGTGTTAGAATGGATCTATTTATAATACACATTATGTGTTAGATATCTTCAACACATGGGTTCTAGTTTGTTACTCTAAAATCTCACACCATCATTATCTACCCATCCATGAAGGGAGGGCCATCCCCTTATTTGGGAGATAGTGCATGGAATATATGGTCTATGATTGGTGTGAAAAAGCATTTGAATGATCCTCTAACTCTTAGTTGAAGTACTATACTAGGGACTACACTTGAGATTACATAATGATACTTGAGTCGTGGAGACTATGCTCCATGAATATTTGTATCATGTTTTGTCATTTGAGATACTATTATGTATTACTAAAAACTATAATATTTATATACTATACTTCTACAACAGTGACTATAATGTTGTATTCATCATGGCTGAAAATGTACTATTTCATTTATGATTAGATATAGTAATTATTGGTTATTCATTATTATTCATGATTGTTATATTAGTTCATGGTTATCCTTAGCTAAGTGGATTAGCTATAAACCTTTTGGTTAAGTAAATTAATGCAGTTAGTTAAAGATCACTCAGTAGTTTTATTGTGATGAAATCTATATGATGAATATGTGTAATTAAATTAATAAAAAACAATTTACTATATTTTGGTAAAATCCAATGGGGTTATTAAATTATGGTATCACAATTGAGACTCAAAATCTATGACTTAATATGTACACTAATGCAAACTTATTCTCCTCATAAGCAGGAAGAAAAAAGGTGCACACTAGACCAAGAGGTGAGGTTACTTAGAATACCAAACACATTTTTGATCCAAATCAAGTTATTGTTGAGTAAAATGCAAAGTTGGACCAAATCCTCACAACCATGCAAGAGACTAGGGACCAAATCATGGTTCTAGAGTAGGAAGTTCATGGCCATGAAGAGGAGAATGCTTGGTAAGAACCTAAAAAGCATCTTGATGACCAAGAATATCTTCAAGAGTAGAGGTATGAGGAAGTGCCATAGGATATGAGAGCTTGAGTAGCTCTAGAGTTGGCATGTAATATGAAAAAGGTAAATCCACCAAATTTTGATGGAATTTTTTTGGGGAATGGAGTTGAAGCATGGATGACAAAAATGGATAAGATTTATGAGACTCAAAATTATTTTGAAGTCACAAAATTAGTATTGGGAGCTTATCATCTTGTTGGTGAAGTAAAAAATTGGTGGGAAAACAAGAAGCTCGAGATGAACCTTGACTCATTGACCACTACTTGGGAATAATTTATGACATTGTTTAGGTCATGATGGATTCCATACTTATATTTCAATCAAAAGCTTACTTATTTTTAGAACCTTAAGTAAGGTGATTTATTGATGAATGAATACTAGAAGTAATTCACCAAGATCTTTAAATATGTATCTCAATATCAAGTGGATGAGAGGTTTAAAATTAAGAAATTTATCATGGGATTAAAACCTTAAATTAGATATGAAGTAGATGTGAAAGGTCCATCTACCATGGATTAGGTGTTCGAGAAGGTAGTCAAGTAGGAACATAAACTAAAATCTCTTTCCCAAGTTAGAGATAAGTTTAATTTTTTTTTGGAATTTATAAACCAAATTTCAAGAAGAACAACTAGAAGTAGAAGAGTGGAGACTCCAAGGGTCAGTTCAAGAATTAGAATGCCAAGTTTAATAGTGGTTTAGGGAATAGGAAAATTGGTAATGGTTTCAAGGGAAATGAACAATATGAGAAGAAAGGACCAGTTGGAGGTTGCTTCATATATGGAGGTGACCATTTTTCTCTAGAATATCCTTAAGACAAGTTCAAGAACAAGGGTTTTGATTCTCATTAAAGTATTTTATAACAATGGATTCATGAAACTATTGATAATTGACAAGTTGAGTATCAAGCTTCACCCATAGAATTGTTATGTATTTTTTTCAATCATCCAATTTCTATTTTGATTGATAAAATAACTACAAAATGTTTCATTGCTCTTGTAATGCTTAGAAACTTGTCTAGAAAGGATGAATTCATATAAAATGCATGGTTGGTACATTATGGGAATGAGTCAAAGGAAAAAATTGATAAGTGTCTAGTTGAAGAAGAGATTATATTACCTAAGTTCACTATAGTAGTAGATATTTTTGCAAAACCATTAGGATCATATGATGTGATCCTAGGAGTTGATTAGTTTTCAAAGAATAAAGCCAAGGTAGATTATTTTTTGAAGAAGGTTGAGTGTTAAGATTATTTAAAAAATTAGACAAAACATTAAGATGAGAAAAGGGAGTTGAAGCTAAGGAATATTTATGCAATTTAACTCAAGAAAGCTCAAAGGAAGGGATTTCAAAAATTTATCAATAAGATAAATGAGATGGAAGAGTTTAAGGAACCATCTATCAAAGATTATAATTTTTTGAGAAAATTTCATGATGTGTTTCTATAATAATTACCAAGATTTCCACCTATGTGTGTGTTTGATTTCTCAATTGATATCATACCTGGATCAAAACTAAAATATAAGGCACTGTAAAGAATGAAAACCATTAAATTGGTTTAGTTAAAGGCAAAACATCAAGATTTATTGTTGAAAAGGATAATTCAACCAAGTGTATCACCATGGGGTGCACCAATTTTCTTCATCAAGAAGGATGATACTCTTTGCCTATGTATAGATTATAGGATGTTGAATAAAGCAATGTTCAAGAATAGATATCCATTACCATGTATTGATGATATTTTTGATCAAATTTAAGGGGAAATAATATTTTATAAGATTGATATTAGAGTAGAGTATCATCAGTTAAGGATCTGTTAAGAGGATATTCTAAAAAAAACAATCAAAACTCAATATGAGCACTATGAGTTCACAGTGTTACCATTTGGATTGATAAATGCTCCAATAAAATTTATGAATCTTATGAACAGTGTGTTTATAGATTACCTAGATCATTTTATTTTGGTCTTTTTAAATTAAATCCTCAATTATTCTAAAGATGAGGAAGAGCACTTGCAGTATCTAGAATTGGTTTTATAATGATTACAAAAGCATAAGATATATGAAAAGTTGTCTAAGCGTGTATTTTTATAAAATAAAGTACAATATTTTGGACATATTATCTTTGGGTTTGGTATTTTAGTGGATACAATAAATATAAGAGCCATAATGGAGTGGCTGACACCAAATAATGTGCATGAGGTAATAATTTTCATGGGATTAGCGAGCTATTATAGGAAATTCATTCTAAATTTCTCTAAGATAGCTAATCTAATTACTTCTCTTTGTGGAAGAATAAAAGTTTTATCTAGTCAAATAAGTGTGAAGTAGCCTTTTAGGAACTAAAAAGGAGGCTTACTTTAGTACTAGTACTAAGAGTTCTCAATCTTAATGGTCAATTCTCAGTGATCACCAATGCATCTAAGGATGGATTTGGAGGAGTTATTATATTAGATGGCTCAGTGATAGGCTATGACTTTAGGAAATTGAAGCCATATGAGGTGAATTATTCCACTCATGAATTAGAACTTATGAAAACCATACATGCTTTAGAAATTTGGATGCATTATCTATTGTGAAAATAATTTAAGCTCAAAATTGATAAATTGGGACTCAAGTACATCTTCATCCAACCAAACCTGAATGCTCATCAAAGATGATGGTTAGATTTCTTAATTGATTATGATTTTGATATTAAATATATCAAAAGCAAGGAGAAAAAAGTAGTTGATGCTCTAAACTATAGGAGGTATATAACAATTATGGCTACTATCATGAGTAATTTCAAAGATCAAGTAATCAATTTATTTCTAGGAGATGAATTATATGATTAGATTAGGAAAGCAATGCCTGAGAATGCTCAAAATATTGGGTATAAAAGATTCAAGATAGAGAGTGATGGTTTTTTGTGGTACAATAGAAGGGTGTATGTGCCTGATAGAGAGAATATAAGGAGCATGGTGCTAAAATAACTGTATAATGCCCCATATTCAAGACATATAGGAGTAACCAAGTTCATGTCTAAGATTAGACCACTCTATTTATGGAAAGGATTCAATAGAGATGCAGTGGATTTTGTGTCTAGTTATCTAGAATGTTAGCATGTGAAAGTTGAACATGTTCATTTGGCTAGAGTGTTATATCTACATCGCATAACAAAACAGAAGTGGTAGGTGATTAGTATGGATTTTGTCCAAGGATAATAATTATAAAAAAAATTAACATGACATTATCTTGGTTGTAGTTGATAAACTAACCAAGGTAGCCCAATTCATACTAGGTAACTTGACAGATGATATAGCTATGCTTGAAAAAATATTTGGGAAAGAAGTGTATCAATTATATGGTTTTATAGATAAGATCATTTTAGATTGATATTTGAGGATAACTTATAGATTTTGGTTAACTCTTAATTCAACTCTAGGTATGCAATTGAACTTCAACATTGCTTATCACCCATAAACTAATAGACAAATAGAATAAGTTAAATAGGTTTTAGAATATCTCCTTCATATGTATTACATGGATCAATAATATAAGTGGGAGGATTAAATTTCATTGGTTTAATTTTATTACAAAAACTCATATCAATTAGCATTGAATATGGCTCTATCTAAGGTATTGTACAGAAGGAGGTGTAGAAAACTAATTAGTTGGGATAGGTTAAAAGAGTGTAGTCTTTTTGTTAGGGTGTGAAGCTAAAAGCTTCACCTTGTTGCAAATAGAAGGAGGAGGTTTCTGAGCATGACAGTCACTGGCATCGACAGGCCACAACCAACGTCGATCAGGGGAGCGCAAAAGGAAACCGGCATCGGTAGGAGATAGGCCGGCATCGGTCACCTCCAGGAAGGCAGGGACCGACGTCAGTCACCTGTGGCAATCATAATTTTTGTTAACGAACAGTTAGTTAAGTGAACGCATTGTTTGCATGATAAAGACTAGTTCAAGTCTTTGAGCTGCTTGTCTAATTTAGTGTATGCATGAGATCTATATAATAGACTCATGGGCTGTATTGTTAAGTGTTGAACTTGTAGAACCCAAGTGTGGAGCTTGGAGAGTTCTTCCCATGGTGGAATCAAGTAGGATTCCCCATGTATGTAAGATCAAGTTTGATATGCAGGGAGTTGTAGGGTCATGGAGGAGATCTACATGTGATAAGTAAGATCAAGTTAGTCTGCAGGGATGTGTGTATGTGAGGGTCAGAAGAGGATCGGCGAGGGAGCAAGATCAAGGTGACAGTAATACATCAGGAGTAGGATCATGGTGAGATCTACTTAGAGTACCGGTTCGTACTCGATTGTACTGGATGTACAATGAGGTGAACAACAGCTTGTGTTAGCTGTGTGTTGTGACCTATGAGAAGATTACTCAGGTGGGAAGATTACTTGGAGCCCTTGAGGAGGAAGCCTCACAGAGGTGGAGAAGAGTGTGATCTCTTTATTGTAATTTCCTTTGTAATGAGTTGAATACAATTATGTGTTGCCTCTCAGTTTCTATGTTATTTCTCATTGATAGTTATTTATTCTTTTGGTATTTATGCATGTTTAAGTTGCTTATACATTGGTAATCATGTGTGCTCTTAAATCTGACAAGTTGTGTTAGAACTTTGGGAAACTTAAGGTCCTATCAAATGGTATCAGAGTGAGGTTGGACATTCTCAGAGCGAGCTTGACTAACAAGTGGTTCAGATTTGTTAAGTGTTGTTGATTACAGGTTACTCACAGGGGTTGCTATTTGAGTGGGAGTATAGCAAGGCAGAAGAATGGAGAAATTCAGACACAGGTGTAGCACCACAGGGTGTGTGGTGGGTTGTCTTCGAGTGGGAGCTTGAAGAGGAATACAAGCCAGGATGCAGATTAGACAGAGTACTGGTATGGGTACAGGTGCCGCTCTTTATCTCCAAGTGGGAGATTGTTAGGGTGTGGAGCTAAAAGCTTCACCTTGTTGCAAATAGAAGGAGGAGGTTTTTGAGCATGATAGTCACTGGCATCGGTAGGCCACAACTGACGTCGGTTAGGGGAGCATAGAAGGAAACTGGCATCGGTAGGAGATACGCCGACATTGGTCACCTCCAGGAAGGCAGGGACCGACGTCAGTCGCCTATGGTGGTCAAAATTGCTGTTGACAAACAATTAGTTAAGTGAATGCATTGTTTGCATGATAAAGACCAGTTCGAGTCTTTGAGCCACTTGTCTAATTTAGTGTATGCATGAGATCTATATAATAGACTCATGGGCTGTATTGTTAAGTGTTGAAATTGTAGAACCCAAGTGTGGATCTTGGAGAGTTCTTCCCATGGTGGAATCAAGTAGGATTCCCCATGTATGTAAGATTAAGTTTGATATGCAGGGAGTTGCAGGGTCATGGAGGAGATCTACATGTGATAAGTAAGATCAGGTTGGTCTACAGGGATGTGTGTATACGAGGGTCAGAAGAGGATCGGCGGGGGAGCAAGATCAAGGTGACAACAATACATCAGGAGCAGGATCATGGTGAGATCTACTTGGAGTACCAGTTTGTACTCAATTGTACCAGATGTACAATGAGGTGAACAATAGCTTGTGTTAGCTGTGTGTTGTGACCTATGAGAGAAGATTACTCAGGTGGGAAGATTACTTGGAGCCCTTGAGGAGGAAGCCTCACAGAGGTGGAGAAGAGTGTGATCTCTTTATTGTAATTTCCTTTGTAATGAGTTGAATACAATTATGTGTTGCCTCTCAATTTCTGTGTTATTTCTCATTGATAGTTATTTATTCTTTTGGTATTTCCACATGTTTAAGTTGCTTATACATTGGTAATCATGTGTGCTCTTAAATCTGACAAGTTGTGTCAGAGCTTTGGATAACTTTGGTCCTATCACTTTTGACCTAAGATGATTTCAAAAATAGAAGAGTAAGTAAAGATAATCAATTAGAGGTTGGATGAGGTTAATGATAGATAAAAATATTATGTTGATCTGAATAGAATGGCTAGGAATTTTTTTGTAGGTGATAAAGTATTTATTTGGGTTAAACCTAAAAAAAGCTTGATTAAATTTGGGAAGTCAAATAAAATTTTACCAAGATATGTGAGACCCTTCAAGGTTTTAGAAGTGATAGATATTTTAGTATATAGGATTGCATTACCACTATCTCTAGATATTTTGCGTAATATCTTC
>JARHVA010003660.1:5000-87500 GCA_037957365.1 Torreya grandis | reverse complement strand
GTATAGTATGGGTGATGACTCTTGGATCAAAGATATTTAAGTCATTAAAAGAACAAGTTATGGCATCTTTGTACTTTTTTAACATCTCTCTAGCTCTATTGTTCTCAATGTTAGTGTAGGCTTTTCCAATGTTAACTAGTTAAGGTTGATATTGAGGGCTAAAATCAAAAACATTGTAATACTTCCTACTTACTTTGGGAACCTTTGAAGCTTTAGCTAGCTTATCTTTATCAAATATCCTCTCTAAGTCAATCGTCCACTTCAAGATCTTATTGTCATTTATTTGAATAACTTTGCCATCAAATTTTCCTTCCCTAAGTGCATTTTCATCACTCTCATCAATTATATGAGCCTTAAATTCTCTTAAACTAGTCATGAATTTCAAGATTTATTGGTCATCACTAAAGACCTAACAATGATTCACATTATCTGGGACTAGAGGAAAAGGTATCAGCTCAATGTTGAAGTTTGGGGAGTCTTAATCAGGCATGATGTTGGTTGTAATAGATGCCAACTCATCACCAGGTTTGTTCTCCTCTCTAGGGATGGAGCCAATGTTAAAGGAATCAAAAGAATAAATTAGATAATAGACCTTGAAATCATACCTCTTGAGGTATGACAATTTTCATTGATATTTACTCTTTACTTGGTTAACTACAAGTTTTGAATCACCATAGACTAGTAGTTCCTTGACTTTATTTTTGATAGCAAATTGTAAACCTAGGATGAGGGCTTCATATTAAACAAGGTTATTGGTAAATGGAAATTGGAGCATATAGGATGCATGATATTTCTTACCAATAGGATCAGTTATGACAATATCGAACCCAGACCTAGACTTACATTTAACACCATCAAAATGTAGCTTCTATAGCCTAGGCATAACATGAGTACTCTTATGATTACATACCTATGCAATTTATAAAGTAAAAACTCTTAAATTAGAGATAATTATGTTGACACTTTCATTGATTTCATTGTACTCAGTGATCATGTGTTTCATCCTCAGCTCTCTTTCAACCTTGATCTAGTTTGGAACTCCTTTTTAAGGTAACCATAAATATGAAAAATCTATGGACATGTAGGCATTCAGAGCTTTGGTCCATTCCCTGCTTAACAAGATTCCATAAAAAATCAATAATGTCAACACCTTGGATATCCAAAAACTATTATACTCTAGGTTCAGAGGCCAATTGCATATGGACATTTAATAATTCCCCAATCACCTTGACTCTAGATTTATCTAATTGAGTAACAACTCTATCAAACTTAATAGGTGTCAAGCCAGATTATTTGAAAATAACTACTAGCATGATATTAGTGGATGTGCCAGAATCCAATAAAAAATTGTACAAATTCTAACTAAACATCCTGACTATGAGTAGGAAAGGAGGATATTTTGCCTTACCTTTGTGCATAGACATATTAGCATTGTCAAACTTAAGTGGTTTGTTAGATTTATTTAATAATGATTCTAGAAAGAGGTCACTTTGTTCTATGATATACGTCAATTCATGTAATGTGATATTAGCTTTTATCCTTTTCATATCCTCAACAATATTATAACTAGTCTTATTTGATGAACTAGGAACCTCAACATTATGCTTAGAGGTAATCCCTTTGGGTGGTTTTGGATCATTACTTGAAGAAGTGTCTAGAGGAGTTCTAAATTTATTTGGAGATGTTGAAGTAGTCAATGGATGCCTATACTCTATATTCATCAAAGGATAAGTCTTCTTCAATAATTGTTGGAAGGCCTAGATTTTTGTAGGGACATCATCATGTTCATTACCCTCTTGAAAAGGGAAATCAAACATCTCCACCATGAAAGTTTGATCAATAGGATTAGACGTTGAAGTACTTCCACCACTATACTTATTAGGGACCACTTAAAGTGTGTCTAACTCTTCTTGGAAAGATTTAAATCCTTATAAAACATAATGTAATCAATCTTGCCATGCTTGGATGTATAATGAACCCTATAATAATCAAGTAAAGAAATAATAAAAAGATTTATGTCCAAAATCCTCTTTTAAAAATATGGTTCATTATTCTTATTATTATGGAAAATATCATTCTAAACCCTATTATTAGGCCTATTAAACCTTTGAAATGAGAAGTTCCTACCAGAGCTCTATCTAGTATTACCAATTTTTTTTGTAGTTGAAGGAAATCAGTGCTTAACTTTTGGACCATTTTTAGAATATAATCAATCTTAGTCTTGGGAGTTTCAGAATTGTGAACTTGGTTGTTGTTAGTACTAGTAGCTAGTACTAAAGTTCTTTGATAATTTGTATTGAATCCATTAGCAGCATGATGACTTAAGAATCCTAGGTTTTGATTGGGAGCAACATGACTCAAAGGTAATTGATTCAGATTTGGGAATTAATTCAAGGATGGAACATTATAATTATTGTTAGGGAAGTTATTCAAAATAGGTAAATGTTAATTGATATTTGGGATAGAGTAGGCCATTTATCCCTGGGGCTAGATTTGATCATTGATGATCATTGCTTTAGAATAAGCCTTGGCTAATGAATTTATAGCTAGATGAGATCTTTTTAGAAATATAAAAGTCATAGTACCCACCACATCCTTCTAGATTTTTAGAGATAAAAAATCATCAAGTTTATAAGGTTATATGGTCCTACTATACATTTTATGGAACCTTACATTAAAGGATCTTATGGGCTCACTTACATCCCTCTTGATGGTGGTAAACTAGTGATATATGACACATGCACTAATAATTTTACCAAACTAGTCTATGAAAACATTAGTGAAACCATCCTAGTTAGTAATATAATTTCCAATCAAATTGAGAAACCATTCATATGCAACATCTTTAAAAGTAAAGGGGAATAATTTGCATACTACATATTCATGTATGACATTTATCAACCTTAAAGCAACTTTGAAAGATTTAATGTGCTCTTCAGTAATTACAATACCAGTTGGACTAAATGTTGTCAAATATTTTTTAGGATTATGTGGGAGATCATGTACCACACTTGACACATTGATTGAAGAATCTCCCAACCAATCCATACCTATATGGAGGTCAAAGGTAGGGGTACCTTGAAAAGTTGTGGTTGGAAAAGATTTTAAATATATATGCCTACCTTTATCTTACCTCACTCTTATATGCTCTTCAAATTCAAGAAAAGGTTCTCTTGTCTCTAAATGTGATCTTGTTCAGATCCTTGACATTTCTTGATTGAAGATTGAAGATCCTATTTTAAATAGGATGTGTTAAGTTAATATTTATAAAGAACAAGGATTAAACTTACATATTAAGCTAATTTTGTAAATATTTGTATAAAGAATAGTAAAGGATGTCAACCTTTGACTAAGCTATCTCAAATATGTGTCCAATTATGCAAATATGGTCTATCTTTGTAAGTCTAAGCTTGAATAAACCTAGATCTTATGAAAAATTTACCAATATTTGGTATAAAACAAGCTATTATAACCTCAACTACCATGGATTCTCATATCTTAAGCCATTTTAACCAAAATTAAGCATCAAACTTCAAAGAACTATGATCTTTATCTAAAAGAGGCAAAAATATATGTCAAAGACCATTAAGATCAATGATATTTATGCTTTTGTGTAAATAATTACACAAAAGTGCAAAGATAAAACTAATTTTATATCAACACACTAAGATTAACAAAGATTCAATCAATTCCCTCCTAGCAACAGTGGAATTCTATTCTTTTTGATGCCTCTAAGTGTATCACAAGTGATCTTAGTGTTTAAGAACACTTCTCATTTTAGAATTCAGAGAATCATGGCATAAGTATTAGGTTTTAGCAAATTATATTACCTGTGGTGAAATAGAGGAAGAGCAATATTTAATTGTTCCAAAAAATTTATATTAATTTATGGTTTAGATCCACCATGGTCCAAATCTTTGTGAAGTATAAGTATCTATGCTAATAATAGTGAATTATGATTAAATTTTAAACTATAGATAAATTCTAAATGGACATTTACAATTAAATCTAAACTAAAGTGATCTGGTTAAAAAGGAAGCAAAAGAGAAGGGTAAGGTAGAAAGAGAATAAGTGATTGCTAATCTTAGCCTCAAATATTATGAAAAAGTTTCAATTACAATTGAGTATGCATTTAGCCAATATATAGTGCAAAATAGCATAGGCTCAAATCTCACTACACACCAGGTAAACCTCCAAGGATGATATAATGAAGTACAAGTAAGAATTGAATTTACTTTAAATATTTTCTACCAAACTCAAATAACATTTGTACATTCTAATGCAGAGAAAATAAAATGAATAAAATTCAAGATCATTCAACTAATCTAACGCAGGCACAAATTAGAAACCTTGTAATCAAAGATGTAACTCAAAATTCATAAAAACCTTTCAAATTTAAGACTTTAGACTAACAATTGAGAGAAAAATCCATATAACAATTAACACAAACCAACTTGGACAATCTTTGCAGAATTCCTTGATTGTATTAACTAATCAAAGTGTACAATTTTTTCTTGAAATTCTCTCTCTTTACAAAATGGTAGTACTACCTTTTATAGAAAGATAAGGCAGTATATCGATCAATTACAAGATAAAAGATGTACAAAATATAAGGAAAATTATCCTTCTTTACAATTCTAGATTAAATTTACTTTTCCAAACTAAACTGACTTAGAGGCAAATATGCTAACTAGTATATGCCTTTACAAAAGAATATTCCTCTTTCAAAATATTACAAAGATTTTACTACATGGAATATTAATTAGCTATTTGGTGGGACATATATTTGAGAACTTTCTTATTATTTTTGAAGGATGCTCATGGCCTTCTGGTGTTTTTCATTAACCAAATCTAAGTCCACATCTATTTTAAAGAGACAACTCTTCCTGTATGTCAGCAAGCTCATTCAATTCCCTATCATTCTTATCCATAGATTCCTTGATGCTCTTGGCCTTAGTTATCCTTTCACCTGCATTGAAGATCATGTCTAGGATCCTACTATTATCTTGCCTAGATTGGCATTGACTTTTACTTTTTATTTCCTGAGTCACCAAAGTATCCCTATGTTTGAATTCATCATCCTTGATGATGCCTATGATAGTAGGCTATGTAGGGTCTTTGAGCATTATCCCAAGGAGCTTCTCAATCCTTTCTATTAGCTCCTCATCATCCTTAAGGAGTATCTCTAGATCCTAAGACCACATAATTAAACCTTGGACCTTGTTAACAATAACTCCCAAAATTGCATTCAAATGTCCCAAATTTATTGTTTTGAATCTAGGAATCCAGCTTTCAACTTGGATGTTGATTATCCCTATTATTTGATCCTCTAAAGTTTGAAATTAGTTTATTAGACCCTTAGCCATTATATTCAACTATGCCAATGCATTTTACCTTAGCTTCATTTTTGTTACTGCATCAAACATGTCATGAAAGGATTCATCAATCATTTTAATCATTGCCTTAGGCACTGATAAGACAACTTGTCTCCAAGTTCTCTTTTTCCTTCTCTAAATTATATATTCTTTGTTTCATGCCCCTGATGCTTGATCTGACCTAAGATAAGTGAGGCTCAATTAGCTATTCAATGTCCTCTACATGGATGGGGTGCTCACCAGGTCTTTGATCCAAAACTTGAAAGCTTTGGTTGAAAGATACTTCAAGAAACAAGAACAAAACAATTCAAATAATGCTATCTCTAAGAAGAAATGTTTTATTGATCAAATTTGTAGACCCAAACATATGCTTATCTCTGAGAAGAGATATCTCCTTTCCATTTCAGGTTACATCTTCATTTATACATGTTTTGAAGGTGTGGGAAGGATTTGGAAGATCACCAATCTCAAGGGAGATGAATTGGTTTAACTTCCACGATTTACAACAATACATAATTTAGGGAATTACTATTTTTAGAAACTTACTATTTTTAGACTACACTACTAAAATTGAAATTTGGGACAGTTTCATTGGGTTTTATGGTGTCAAAATTCATCAAGAAAATCTAAATTACATCTCATGACATTCCCCTCATTATTAGCTTTCCAACGGTTCAAACGGTGAGTCAATTGGAGGTATGGTGCAAAAGTTATCGCTCCCAAAAGTTTTGTCATCAGTTGGGGTGGACCCATCACCTGTATTGTCATCTGAATTGTTTCCCAAGTCATTCCTCCCTCCTTGAGAAGCAATGGTCCCCATTACATCAAGATTTGTCATCAAGTGTGGTATTTATACATCGATTTGATTTCTGATGCATATGTGGAAGGGACTGTGATTTATGGAACTGTGTAAGGCCCGATTGTTCACCATTTTTGTCTGACCATCAGTCTGTGGATGGAAGGCCATGAACTTCTTCAGCTCGGTATCTATTTTCTTCTATTTTTGTGTTGTTTGTGTATTTAGGGCTATAACATCAACCATTTTATATTCTTGTAGCTTGACGACCATGAGAACAAATTTCTTGGCACTAATCAGAGAAACAAATGTAGAAGGTGGTACCTCTGGTACCCTATAGCACCATGTTCCAAGAGTGAGAGTAATCCTTTGAGTTCTTGATTCATAGATGCCATGTCAATCACACATGAATGGCTGGCCAAAGAATACATCACAAACATCTAGATTAACCACATCACATAAGACCTCATCTTGAAAAGGTTTTATTGTAAATTAGAGAAGACATTGGTGGGTGACATAGAGGTTTCTGCCTGGACTCAACCATCCAATACTGTATGGCTTTGGGTGAGGCTTCATGGGAAAATTTAGGATTTTCACAACATTAGCAGAGATTAAATTATTTTAATTTCCACTATCAAGAATTAAATGCAAAGGCTTACCTTTCACCCATAACTTAGAGTGAAACAACCTTTCCTTGTCATCTAGCCTCTCCTCATGAGTCTGTGATGAAACAACAATGGCTTCAGGCTCAGCATCTATAATCTCTTCTTCAACCTCTTCAATTGTAGGGTTTGTACGAGGCAAAGTAGTAGATGTTGAGGATTGTGACTCAGAAAGTAGGGACTTGATGGCTCAACATTCTTCTTTGGAGTGAGTTCTAGATTTGTGATAATCACACCATTTCCTAGCCTTTCCTTCCTTTTGCTTCCAATTTTGGCCTCGTGTTTGACCTTATTTGTCACTTCTCCATTTTGAAGGTTGACTCTTCAAATTCATTCTTCCATGCTTCTACTCAATCTTCATTGCAAACTTGTATGCCTCACCAAGGGTTTCTAAATTGAAGAGTTCCATTTCTCCCTGTATGTACCATTGTAGTCCGCCATGATATTTGAGAACCTTATGTTTCTCACTTTCTTGGATGCCCAATCTTGTAGATAGAGAATGAAAAATATCAATGTAATCTTGAACAGATTGTTCCTTACCTTGGTGAAGTTGTTGCCACTCTATGTACATATTGTCATATGCTCTAATGGGGTAGTATTCTTCCTTCATAGCTTCTATGAAATTGTCCCAAGTAGGTTCTATCTCAAGGCCAATATCATCTGCACTGAATCTCTTTTTGTACACTTCCCACCAATTTTTGACAGGCAATGATGCTTTCAAAAGAGCAAAAGTGATCTTCTTTTTATCAGTGAATCTATTTATAGAAAAATAAGAAGATAATTGATCCAACCAATTTTCTACTACATCAACATTGATTTTGCCTTCAAATGTAGGGATATCAAAATTCACTTGAACCTTGAAGGGTGTTGGGGCACTGAAAGGATGTGTAGGTGTAGATAAGGAGCCAAAATTTCCCATCAAGATTTTTTGGATAATTTGAGCGAATTGTTGTAGCATATGAACTTACTATTGTTGGAGGGATTCATTCACCATTTCCTTAAAAGGATCAGATGTCTCGATGTTGTTCACCATTTGAAGTCATTTGGAGTGAATAGGTGGATAGTCTACTGGTTTGATTTTCCACCCAAGCTACTTTTAATCTAACCTCATTCTTAGGATCATACACTCTAAAGACAAACCACTCTGATACCACTAATCCAAAATTCAAAAGCTTTGGTTGAAAGATAATTCTAGAAATAAGAAAAAAAAAATTCAAATAATGCTATCTCTGAGAAGAAATGTTTAGAATGAAAGTTAGGGGCTCGAAGATGATCAGATACCATCCTAGTCTTCACCATAAATGGTACCGACCAGGTCAATAAAACATTTCTTCTCGGAGATAGCATTATTTGAATTGTTTTGTTCTTGTTTCTTGAATTATCTTTCAACGAAAGCTTTCAAGTTTTGGATTAGTCTTTGACCTCCAACTAGAGTTAAGCCAATAAATAGGTTGACGTTTTGAAAAGTGAATTCTTCATTCCCCACCATGGCTTTTCTAGTTATCACTCTCTCTAATCTAGATGTCTTTGGATTGAATTTCATAGTAGTATTTGGTTTATTGTACTTTAAATGTTTGAGATCCCTTCATCTAGGTGTTGATTAAAGATCTTAGGGTTTCCATTTGCTTACTATTTGACCCTACAGTAGTCACTATTCTTCTCTCTTCCTCTTCCTTCGTCAAAGCCCTTGTCCAGGATTTGATATCATCATGTACATCAACATTGATAGTTTGGGTTGCAACCCATGAGTGGGAATAGTAGGGGATATTCTATATTTTTTCATAGATGAACCAATTAGGGATGATTGGTCCATGAATGAGGTATTCCTCATTGAATATGTTGATTTCACTTGTAGGGTGAGTGAAATTTAACTTGGGATTCTTTTACCCAACTCAGACTATGGACAACTCTACCTCTCTTTCTTAATGGGGGCACTGGGATTTGATCTAACGCAGGTTCTTTCCCATTTTCTTTCTCAACCACCTCTATTGGACTTGTGCTTCCTCAAAATGTTCCTCTTCTTCATTAGACCCATATGCCTCAACAAGGACCTTAAGGGCATACTCCACTATCTCATTATGTTACAAGGCAATCATATCTAGGAATTAAATTGGAGATGTTGGTCTGACAAGAGGGACTGAGGATGATGGGCCCTTACCAAGTCTCTCTTCCAACTTTTCCTTACCAAGACCTTATGTAATCTATGCTTGGGTATATTTCCTTTACATTTGTAGTTGATCTTGAGGGGGCCTTGAAGGTTGAGATAACAAATGGTATTGTAGAGGTCCCATTTTCTATATGTCACCTGATGGCTTTTCATCATTGGTCAGTCTATGCTCAAGTTTAATGTTATGTCCCTTAAACCTAGCCAATATTTCTTCAAAATTATTGGTTTTGATATATATGGTGTCATGGACACCAAGTTGGTACACATACACTAGATTGGGTAATTTTTTAGATTTCAATTATGTAGAGACCATGTCATTGGGGTCTCATAAGTTTAGCTCATCAAGTTGTAATTTGAAATATTCCCTATGCCTAAACACAATATTCACTTGATCCTAATTATGTAGCATAGTTATACCAATGGTTAAAGGAAAGGGATGGAAGGGGCCTTTCCTCTTGTCTTTCCACACTCTATCCACACCATGGAGAAGTTGGTATGTAATTTCTTGCCCTAGTAGATTCATGGGAACATAGGTAGGCAACCTATAAGGTTGGATCAAAATCCCTTCAATTTTGATCACTGCACAATCTAGATACAACCATATGTCTCCCATTATATCCACATACTTCTTGATTAGAGGGATAATCTTGGGCATGGGAATCCCTATGATGGCTTCTACCAAGGCTAGATACAAACACTCATAGATGAATTAGATGTTTTGCCTATATTTAAAAATATGTTGTTTGGAGTAATGGTGGGAGATTGTAATTCTACCCTTAGGTGAATAATTGTTGATATAAGGAATCTAGTTGGAGGGTAGCAAGGCATCCAATAGATAGGACATCATGCATAATTGGTTACTATTTTTATTTTTAATGGCTATGAATTGCCATTATAAATAGATGCTGATCATTTATCAAACTAGCGGAATGAGCTCTTTCTCTACCATGAATTATATGTAAGACACCCAACTCTTATTGACATAAGAGGTTTAAGGGGCCCTAGATATTCTATTCAACAAAGTCATAATAACCCTAACACCATCCATATTGGGTAACTAGGATATTTCCAATAGGGTCTCATATTACATGGTTCCTTTACAACAACCATGGCCTAAGGTTGGTGTCTAAGTCATTATTTCCAGTCCATTCCTTAATAGTGGGTAAATCCACATGGTTTTTTAGGATTTTATAATATCTCTCAAATGTTAATGGGGAAATGAATGCAATTATTTTAATGGTCCTTTCATGAATAATCCAACCCTACTCAATTCTAAAGTTTTTAAAAATGGAAGAAAGGTCAATGGAGTGGATTACCTCTAGTTTGGTAGCTGCATGGTGGAGACTGGCCATTTGGACTACAACTAGGTCATAATACCTTCTGGTTATAGTGGTAATATTTTGTTCTACCTTTGTGATGGGTTTCATGTCTTCAATGGTATAAAAGAGCTCAGACCAGTTCTTATTACTTATGCTCAATAGATCAGTGTCTAGGTTTGTGTCTTTAAAAATCCTTCTTTCACTATCTATAGATAGATATAACATTGTCTCATCTCTATGTTGTTCAATCCTAGCTTCCATTGTTACATGACTTACAGGTTTCTCACAATCAAATTGAAAATGGTCTATGAGTTAATTATTTCACTCAAATTGAAATTGGATTCCTTTCAGCTTGAATGTGATCACTATAAGTTCAAGTTAGGGTATTTTATGCAAATTTGGGGCTCTTCTTAAGATTTAATGGTTATGGCTTATTCAGATTTAGGCTCATATGTGCCTCATATTTTATTTTGACCTTTACCTTTATGCATTTACATTTTTTAGCACACAAGATCTTCATTTTTGCCATTTTGTGCTTGTGTGGTGCTTATTTGGCATCTATCTATCAATTTTTGTGGTATTTTTGATAAATTCCTTCAAATCATTAGCCATTATTATTTAAAAATTTCTTTTATTTTACACCATCAAATCAGTACTCAAGGATCAATGTGGGCCATTGATCATGATTTGGGGTCTCGTGTATCATTGGTCATCTTTGTATCAAGCCCTATGGTTGTGCCACTTGGCACCTCTACAAGTTTTTGAGCTCAACATCCTACATCAGTCACATATTTAATGTGTGTTTGTCATGTGTCAATCTTGTGGGCTCTTAGAGTTCTATTGAATAGTCATTGTATATTTTGCATCATTAAATCATCTGATCCTAATGAAGCATGAGTCATTAATCCTACAAGATGCATGAACTTTAATTAGTGGATGGTCATAGGAAAGAACTTAACCTAAAATATTTTAAGCTAAGTTTATTTTATATTAATGAACACACCATAGACTTAGGATAAAATATTTTATGCTAAGTTTTAAAGCATGCCATCAAATGACCCATCAAATGATATAAAACATGCCCCTTTGTCCAACTAAAAATGTTAGTTGAGTTTGAATTTGATGACCTCATAGATGTAAAATTACATTCACAAGAACATTAAAATTAAGCTCATGAAGTTCATGTATTTTATGGATCTTAGATTCAATTTTATCCATCTGATCATGAGGAGTGATGAAGCAAGAGTCATCTGATCAAGATCTAAGTGAGTGCACACCATTAGCTTAGTGTTATATTAACATTAAGATTTTAATGTGGGAGCACCACATGATGGATTTGTAGGGATCCTAGGCTTTGACCCTATTAACCCTAGGGAGGAACCACAAGTTATTGATATCTATCTAAGTCCTTGAGATGATGACACTTGTCATCCTTAGAGGACACCTTTGGATTTTAACATTTTAACATTATTTTTGTTCTGTTAGATCTAGATCCATGAGTGATCACAAGTTGTTGATCATGATTCAGGAAAATTTACATGATTGGTAATTTTGATAAATTAAAGCCTAAAACCTAAGTTTCAAACTAAGGTCTCATTGTATTAAAATATACAATGAGGACTTACGATAAAACTTAAGCTTAAGATTATATTTAATATTGGGGCCAATCTAATGTTTAGAATATCCCTTATGTCATCCAATTTTTAGTTCTACTTAAGTGAAGGCCATTGATCATGATCTTTATGATGACACATGATTGGTCCAAAGGGTGAAGGCTTTAATATCCTTGAGCTTCCTTTATGTTTTTTGATTAAGGGGAGTGATGAAGCGAGAGCTATTTATCTACAAAAGGCAAAAGTGTTTAAGTTAGGACTCAAGATGAAATTGAAAACTTAGACTAAAATGTTAAGAATAAGGTCTCATTTATGTTAATAAACATGAACAGGGCCTCATAATCAATACTTTAGGCTAAATAGATAATCAAAAGGGACCATGTTATAAAAATAAAAGGACTCTGCCAATATGAAAGTTAGACTCGATTAGAAATAAAGGAAACAAAAGGGGGGAAATAATAAAAAGGGATAAAACATGATTTTAGGCTAAGGTTTCATCGTGTTGCAAAACATAACTAAGACTTAGCATAAAATTAGGCTTAATTCATAATTTGAAATATTCCTAGCAAATGCTCCCACCAAATGTAAATTTCAACCAAGGGTTTATGCTAGGGTTTTCTGAAGAAGAGATTTCAGAGCATGAATTTAGATTCAAATGTTCAAAAACTAAAATCTAGTAAGAACTAGAATAGAGTCAATTTGTAGACTCTAAGCATGATCCATCAATAATACCTCCATGAAACCTATAACTTATGAACATGAAGGCCAAGCTTTAGCAAAATTAGGTAAATTCAAAACAAAACCATAAACCAATAGGCCAACTTTATCAAAGTGGTTGATCTTCAAATTCTAATATTATTCAAAACATCACATGTTTTTAGGGTTAAGGTTCAAAGTATCTCAAGGTTTCCAATTTTCAAAAATTGGGGTATGTTGACCTCAACAAATGGTGAATTCCTAGAGAAACATCACAATATGTTAGAACTTAGAGACTTTGGTTTAGACAAACAACTAGGTCATCCACTCTACTTGATCAATGACATTATCTAGATTAATTTATGGTTTAAATAAACCTCACACATACAAAATTGGGATCAATCATTCATACATAGCCATGTTGTGTATGTGTTTTGATTCTAATTTCTATTTGTCATGGTATTTAGGGGCAACTTCTTGGTTTCATGCCTTTAATCACTAACATTGAATTGGAGTATGTTCAAATATTCATGAAGAACCATGATTCTAGTTCAAGGAAGGCTTGGACATTATTCTTATAGTAGTTAGGTATATATAGCCTTGATAGATATGCCTTTGTTTCTACTCATGATCTTTCTCCACTACCATCTAGGCATCCATAGCCCCAACGGATATTACTAGAATCACTTATGCTTGAAAATCTTTTGATTTTGCATTTACTTATTATTTTTTGTATTTTTAGATATTTTATGCTTTCAACAAGGTTAGGAACTAGGGTAGCTAGGTTTAAGGATTTGATCAAGTGTTTGATCTTCAAAAATTCACCTATGGCTCCAACCATTGTTCTAGGTAAGGATGTTGGTTAAGTACAAGCATGACTATTCCTCAATAGATTAAGCTTTCATCCTACAAGTTCAAATCTTCTTAAAACTAAATTTAGGTCAAGACAATGTTTAAGCTCTTATGGAATAATTGGCCTCTTCCATTGGTCTTTTACCATTTTCTTCAAATCATAACATTAGGCTCACATTTTAGACCCATGGTTAGCATATGTATAAGGTTCATACCCATATTCATAAGCTTTGGGGTTTCAAGAAAAATAAATAAACTTTGAGATGAGAATTGTCCAAAAGGACTTATTGGAAGCAAGGAGCAAGGAAATACAAGAAAACACACAATAAAAACAACAAATCAAGAAATAAAAGGTAAATAAACACACACACACACACACACACACACACACACACACACACACACACACACACACACACACACACACACACACACACACACACACACACACACACACACACACACACACACACACACACACACACATGATTATGTATAAACAAGGGATAGGAAGGAAAGAAATAAAATAAAATCAAAATAAACATAATAATAATCATTTTGGCTATAAAGGAAATCAAAATTCTATTCATTATGGCTATTCATGGAAGTCAAAGAAGAATTACTATGGTCAGGTATGGAATCAACAAAATGCAGCAATCTATGAAGCATGGAATGAATGGGGAAATCACTCTGATTATGCATGGAAGAATACCTACTATGGTCATGTATGGAATCAAAGTAGTGCATCCAAATATGGTACATGGAATTAAAAGAGGAATAGTTATGCATGGACACCAAAGCAGTATAGTTATGATTATAAACAAAATCAAAGGAGCATACATGGAGAGCTATCACCTGCTAAGATTACATATGGGTGGCTCAAAGATTGAGATTGGAGACAAGTGTGCAAAAATTTGAGGCATACTCATTATTTAGTTTCTTCCTATGTTTTGAGGATGAAACATGTCAAAGAGGGAGGTGATGTTATATACCTAAGGATATGATATATTATTGTATATGGGTTGATGGAGATGCCGATATGTGGCACACATCCCCCTTATTAGTTATATGGGTCCAATATATTAGTAATGGAGTAACTTGTGGAATTAGTGCATTGGGTAATGGTTGGCATACATTAGGATTAAGAGGTTACCCATCCATTATAGGTCTATATAAAGGAGATGATTATCATTGTAAAGATATGAAGTAAGCATTAAGTCTTCTATTGTAAGAGGATATTGGAGGTTGTCCCCTTGAAGAGACATTGTGGAGTTATTCCTTCTTAAAGGAGTATTTTTGGTGTTGTCCTACCTTAAGGGTAATATATATATATATATATATATATATATATATATATATATATATATATATATATATATATATATATATATATATATATATATATATATATATATATATATATATATATATATATATTGAATATTTGGACATCTTGGTCCACCAATATCTATTATGTTGAATTGATCTATATTTATTCTACTTTTTTTTTAATATTATAAGTGTGGATCATATCATATGTACATAGGCAGCTTGAGAGTGATATGGAATATAGGCTCTTGGCCATACACCAATAGAAATGGTGATGCTTTTGAGGCTTGCTTTATCCTTATCCTATCTACCCATAAGGCATAATTGAGAAGCATATGCCAAGTCCTAGGCTTGTCTACAACATACTTCTTGATTGAATTCATTAATTTCTTGTTGGTAGACTCAAACACTCCATTTCCTTAAGGGTAATGGTTGGATGAAAGCTTAATACAAATGTCATTATCATACGCCCATTATATCATATATATAAATATAAATATAGATCCATTATCACACACCAAAGACATTGGAGTTCCAAACCTAGTACATTAGTTTACCTCCAATAAATTGATCACTTATTCATTATTGCTTTATTTGGTGGCTATAACTTTAGTCCACCTTGTGTAATAATCTATGTTATTTAGGATATACTTTGGACCTTATGATGAATTGGGATTGATTACCCCTACAAATTCTAACCCCTATTATGCAAAGGGTTTATCAACGATGACTAGTTGTAAAGGCATTGGTACCTTAGGCTCTTTGGTATTAAAGATCTGGCATGAGTGACATTCCCTCATGTGATTATGAGCATCTTTGAACATAGTTGGCCAATAGTAGCTAGTTTTGAGGATCTTTTAGGTTGTTGTCTTCCCATATGGGTGCCCATTATCAAAATTCTCATGGAAGGTGCTCATTATTCAGGTAGATTCTTATTTTGAAACACATCTTAGGTAGACCCCTTCAAAGTTTTTTCTATATAAAACACTATCTTTGATCAAATAATGGGTTGCCTTGAGTCTAAAGGCCCTCTTTTGCTCCCTAGTTAGTCTTGTAGGACAAGTACCATTAATTAGTAAATGAATGATGGAATCATACCACTCACTAGATTGAAAGCTTTGATGATCAACTTGCATAATACTTAGCTTAGGTATGGTATTAACAATCATTTGAATCAGACCTTGGCACTTTACCAGTTTTGTAATTTTCATTTCTATGTCATATTCTTATAGAAAGGACATCCATTTACCTCTATATTCTCTAAATTCATTATGGCTCATCATAATCTTTATGGTAGGGTTAGGTAGAATATAATGCACCTTATTTCTAAGGATACAGTGTTTATATTTATTTACTACCTTAACTAATGCATATGCTTGTTTATTAATCAATGAATAATTCAATTCAAAATTATTAAAGTTAATACTCATGAAAGCTATTGGGTGATCACACCCATCAATCTTGGGAGTTAAAACTATAGTTATAGTATGGTCAAATTCAAAATAATAGAGAAAGAAGTCCTTTGAAAATTTAGGACTTATCAAGACTGGAGCTTGGCTAGTTGATTCTTTGATGTCATTGAATGCCTTCCTAGATTACTCATTCCAAGTGACCTTAGTATCCTTCTTCAACTTATTATTCAATGGTTTGATAATTTTTAAAAAACCAAAAATGAATTTTATTATAAAATTTATTTTTCCAAAGAATGATTTTAACTCTTTTCTACTATTTGGAGGCTCTATCCTAGATATAACTTACACTCTTTTAGGATCTATGGAGATCCCATATTCAGTTATAACATGACTTAAAAATTTGCCTTCAGTAACACAAAAGATGTTTTTTGGGGGGTTGATGAAGATTTTATACCTTCGGTACCTCTCAAATACTTGTTTTAGGTGCATAAAGTGGTCTTCCCTATTTTTAGAAAAAAAAATAGATCATCCATGTATATAATGATACACTTATCAATCAAACCTTGGAATGCATGGTCTATGACCCTTTGAAAGTAGCTCCTACATTTATTAATCCAAAAATAATTATTTTGTAGGCAAAGGTGCCCCATGTAGTTGTGAAAGTTATCTTTATTTTTTCTTCCTTATCAACCAACACTTGGTTGTAGCCTAAAAAAGCATAAAGAAAAGACATCATGGATGATCTTGAAATAATTTATATTACCTAGTCAAGAGGGGGATGGGGATAATTATCTTTTTTAGATGCTTTATTCAAATTTCTAAATTCAATGCATAGCCTAATATCACCATTCTTTTTTTTTACTGGCACTAAATTGGCCACCTAGGTAGAATTCCTAATGGGAAACACAATTCTAACAACTAGAAATATCTTGAACTCTTTGAATATCATGGGTTCTAGGACAGGGTTCATATGCCTTTGATTATACCTAAAGGGTTTAAATTTGTTTTAATAGGTATAGTATAGGTGATGAATCTTGGATCAAAGATATTTAAGTCATTAAGATACCAAGTTATTACATCTTTGTACTTTTTAAAATAGCTCTCTAGCTCTATTATTCTTAATGTTAGTGTAGGCTTTTCCAATGTTAACCAGTTGAGGCTGATATTGAGGGTAAAGATCAATAACATTGTAATCCTTACCACTTACATTGGGAACCTTTGAAGCTTTAGCTATCTTATCTTTATCAAATAGCCTCTCTAAGGCAATCATCCCCTTAGGGATCTTATTGTCATTAAGATGAATAATTTTTCCATCAAATTTGCCTTCCCTAAGTGCATTTTCATTAGTATCATCAATGATATGAACCTTAAATTCTCCTAAACTAGTCATGAAGTTCAAGATTTACTAGTCATCACTAAAGACCTAAAAATTATTCACATTATTTGGGACTAAAGGACAAGGTATCAACTCAATGCTGAAGTTGGGCAAGGCTTACTCAGGCATGAGGTTGGTTTTAATAGATGCCAACTCATCACCAACTTTGTTCTGCTCTCTAGGGATGGAGCCAATGTTAAAGGAATCAAAAGAATCAATTAGATCCTAGACCTTGAACTTATACCTCTTGAGGTATGATAATTTTCATTGATATTTACTCTTTACTTGGTTGACTACAAGCTTTGAATCACCATAGACTACTAGTTCCTTGATTTTTTTTTTGATAGAAAATTGCAAACCTAGGATGAGGTCTTCATATTCAATAAGGTTATTAGTACATGGAAATTGGAGACTATAAGATGCATGATATTACTTACCAATACAATCAATTAGGACAATACTAACCTTAGACCCAAACTTACATCTAGCACCATCAAAATGTAACTTCCATAGCTTAGGCATAACATGTGTACTCTTATTTGGAATTTTAGGGGGCGGAACATAAAATGGTTAATGATGTTGCCCCTATTTTTTCTTGATTTTTCTGCTAGTTTTTAGTAGGCTTAAGGATTGCTTATCCTGGTGCTTGTAATTGATCTACCTCTTTAATTCTATCAAAGGGTTTCGGGGTCCCTTCAAAACCTGTTTTTACCTTAATCTAAAACATGTGTACTCTTATGATTACATAGCTTTGTAGTTTCTAAAGTGAAAACTCCCAAATCAAAGATAATTATGTTAACCCTTTCATTGATAGAATTGTACTTAGTAATCATGTGTTTCATCCTCATATCTCTTTCAACCCTGATCTAGTTTGGAACTCCTTTCCAAGGTAACCATAAATGTAAACAATTTGTGGACATGTAGGCGTTCAAAGCTTTTATCCATTCCCTATCTAACAAGATTTCATAAACATCAATAATGTTAACAACTTGAAATATCAATGAAATATTGTACTCTAGTTTTAGAGGCCAATCACATATGGACATTTAATAATTCCCCAATCACCTTGACTCTAGATTTGTCTAATTGAGTAACAACTCTATCAAAATTAATAGGTGTCAAGCTAAGTTTTTTGAAAGAATCCAATAAAAAATTGTGCAAATTCTTATTGAACATGCTGATTATGAGTAGGAAAGAAGGAGATTCTACCTTAGCTGTGTGCAGACATATTAGCATTTTCAGACTTGGATGGTTTGTTAGATTTATTTAACAATGATTCTAGCAAGAATTCAAATTGTGCTATGATCTATATCAATTCATGCAATGTGATTTTAGCTTTTATCCTTTTCATGTCCTCAATAATATTATAACCAATCTTATTTAAAGAACTAGGAACATCAACATTATGCTTAGAGGTACTCCCTTTGGGTGGTTTTGGATCATTGCTTGAAGAAGTGTCTAGAGGAGTTCTAAAGTTATTTGGAGGTGTTGAAGTAGTCAATATATGCTTCTAATCTCTATTCCTCAAATGATAAGTCTTCTTCAAGAATTTTTGGAAGGCCTAGATTTTCACAGGGACATCATCATGTTCATTGCTCTCTTGAAAAGGGAAATCAAACATCTCCACCATAAAAGTTTGATCAATAGGATTAGACCCTGAAGTACCTACACCACTATCCTTATTAGGGACCACTTCAAATGTGTCTAACTCTTCTTGGAAATCTTCAAAATCCTTAAAAAATTCAATGCAATTAATCTTGCCATGTTTGGATGTATAATGAACCCTATAATAATCAAGTAAAGAAATAACGACAAGATTTATGTCCATAGTCCTCTTTTCAAAATATGGTTCATTATTATTATTATTATGGAAATTATCATTATGAAACCTATTATTAGGCCTATTAAACCTTTGACATAATAATTTCTTTCTAGAACTCTATCCAATATTGCCAAATTATTTTTATACTTGAAGGAAATCAGTGCTTAAATTTTGGACCATTTTTAGAATAGAATCATTCTTATTCTTGGGAGTTTTAGAATTATGAACCTAGTTGTTGTTAGTACTAGTATCTAGTACTAAAGTTCTTTGATCATTTGTATTGAATTTATTAGCAGCAGGATGACTTACGAATCCTCAGTTTTGATTGGGAGCAACATGTCTTAAACGCAATTGATTCAGATTTGGGAATTGATTCAAGGATGGAACATTCTAATTATTGTTAGGGAAGTTATTCAAAATGGGCAAATGTTGATTGATATTTGGGATAGAGTAGGCTATTTATCCCTTGGGCTACATTTGATCATTGATGATCACTGATTTAGAATAAGACATGGCTAATGAAGTTATATCTAGAAGAGATATTTTTAAAAATATAAAAGTCATAGGATCCACCACATCCTTGTATGTTTCTAGAGGTAAAACATCATCAGGTTTATAAGGGTCAATGTTCCTATTATACATTTATGGAACCTTTCATTAAAGGACCTTATGGGCTCATTTACATCCCTCTTGATGGTGGTGAACTAATGATATATGACACATGGACTAATAATTTTACCAAATTGGTCTATGAAAACATTAGTGAAACCATCTCAGCTAGTAATATAATTATAAATCAAATTGAGAAACCATTCATATGCAACATATTTAAAAGTAAAGGGGAACAATCTACATGTTACATCTTCATGCATGACATTAAGCAACCTTAAAGCAACTTTGAAATATTTAATTTGCTATTTAGTAGTTACAATACCAATTGGACTAAATATTGGCATGTATTTTTTAGGATTATGTGGGAGATCATGTACCACACCTAATACATTGATTTAAGAATCTCCCAACCAAGCCATACCTATATGAAGGTCAAAGGTAGGGGTACTTTGAAGAGGTGTGGTTGGCAAATATTTTAAATGTCTATGCCTACCTTTATCTTACCTCACTCTTATATGGACTTCAAACTCAAGCAAAGGTTCTCTTGTCTCTAAATGTGATCTTCTTTAGATCATTGACATTTCTAGCCTGAATATTGAAGATCCTATTTGAAATATGATGTATCAAGTTAATATTTATAAAGAACAAGGATTAAACTTGCATATTAAACTAATTTTGTAAATATTTGTATAAAGAATAGTAAAGGATGTCAACCTTTGACTAAGCTAGCTCAAATATGTGTCTAATTATGCAAATATGGTCTATATTTATAAGTATAATCTTGAATAAACCTAGATCTTATGAAAAATATATCAATATTTGATCCAAAATAATCTATCCTAACTTCAACTACCATGGATTCTCAGATCTTAAGCCATTTTTACCAAAGTTAAACATTAGACTTCAAATAACTATGATCTTTGTCTAAAATAAGCACAAATATATGTCAAATACCATAGATATCAATGATATTTATGCTTCTATGTAAATAATTAAACAAAAGTGAAAATATAACACCAATTTTAGATCAACACACTAAGATCAACAAATATTCAATCAATTCACAAAGAATCCCTCCTTCTAGAACCATTGGAATGTTATTCTTGTTGATGCCTCTAAGTGTATCACAAGTGATCTTAGTGTTTAAGAACACTTCTCATTTTAGAATTCAGAGAATTCATGGTATGAGTAGTATGTTTTGGCAAATTATATTACCTATGGTGAAATAGAGGAAGAGAAAATTTAATTGTTTAACAAAATTTATATTAGTTTATGGTTGGGAGCCACCATGGTCCAAATCTTTGCAAAGTGTAAGTATCTATGCTAATAATAGTGAATTATGATTAAATTTTAAGCTCTAGATAAATTCTAAATGGACATTTAAAATGAAATCTAAACTAAAGTGATCTAGTTAAAAAAGAAGCAAAAGAGAAGGGTAATGTAGAAAGAGAATAAGTGATTGTTAATCTTAGCCTCAAACATTGCCACAAAGTTTCAATTACAACTGAGTATGCATTTAACCAGAATATAGTACTAAATATCATAATCTTAGATCTCACTATACACTAAGAAAACCTACAAAGATGATATAAAGAAGTACAAGTAAGAACTAAATTTAATTTAAAGATTTGATACCACACTCAAATAACATTTGCACATTCTAATACAGAGCAAATAAAATGAATAAAATTCAAGATCATTCAACTAATCTAGCGTAGGCACAAATTAACAACCCCATAATCAAATATACAACTTAGAATTCATAAAAACCACTCAAATTTAAGACTTTAAACTTGTAATTGAGAGAAAAATCCATATAATAATTAACACAAATAAACTTGGGAAATATTTATAGAATTCCTTAATTGTATTAACTACTCAAAGTATATATATTTTACTCAAAATTTTCTCTCTTTAAAAATTGGTAGTAATAACTTTTATAGAAGGACAAGGTAGTATATCAGTCAGTTACAAGATACAAAATGTACAAAAGATAAGGACAACTATCCTTATTTACAATTATAGAATACATTTACTTTCCCAATCTAAACTAACTTAGAGGCAAATATGCTAAAAAACTAGCATATGCCTTTACAAAATAATATTCCTCTTTCAAAACATTACAAAGCTTTTACAAAATGAAATATTAATTAGATGATTGGTGGGCCCTATGTCTGATAATTTTCTTGTTGTTTCTAAAGGATGTTCATAGCCTTTTGGTGTTGTTCATTAACCAACTCTAAGTCCATAGCTGGGTTTAAGAGACACTCTTCATCTTTATCAATAAGCTCATTCAATTCCATGTTATTCCTAGCGATAGCCCTTGATGCTCTTGGCCTTATTTATCCTTTCACCTACATTGAAGATCATGTTTAGGATCTTGTTATTGTCTCCCCCAAAATGGAATTGACTTTTACTTTTTATTTCCTGAGTCACCAAAGTAGCCATGTGTTTGAATTCATCATCTTTGATGATGCCTTGGACAGTAGATTGTGAAGGGTCTTTGAGCATTATCTGAAGGATATTTTCAATCCTTTTTATTAGATCCTCATTATACTTGAGGAGTCTCTCTAGATCCTAAGACCACACACTTAAACATTGGGCCTTGTCAACAATAACTCCCAAAATTGCATTCAAATGTCCCAAACTTATTGTTTTGAATCTAGGGATATGCCTTTCAACTCAGATGTTGATTAACCTTATTATTTGATCTTATGAATCTTTCCATTGGGTTATTAGATCCTTAGCCATTATATTCTACTATGCCAATTCACTCTGACTTAGCCTCATTGTTTTCAATGCATCAAACATGTTATGAAAGGAGTCATCAAGCATTTTAATCATTTCCTCAGGCACTGATAAGAAAAATTATGTCTCTAAGTTCTCTTTTTACTTCTCCAAATTATATATTCTTTGTTTCATGCCCCTAATGCCTACTCTGACATGAGCTAAGTGAGCCTTAGTCAATTCTTCAATGTCCTCTACATGGATGTGGTGCTCACCAAGTCTTTGATCTCTAACTAGAGTTAAGCCATTAAATGGATCAAACTTTTGAAAGGTGAATTCTTCAGTCCCCACCATATATTTTCTAGTTGTCACTCTCTCTAATCTATTTATGTCTAGATTGAATTTCATAGTAATATTTGGTTTAGTTTACTTTGGAGGTTTAAGAGCCTCTATTTGGGTGTTGTTTGAAGCTCTTGGGGTCTCCATTTACTTGGTATCTAACCCTAAATTAGTCAATATTCTTCTCTTTTCCTCTTCCTTCATAAAATATCTTATCCATGGTTTGATATCATCATGTACATCAATATTGATAGTTTGGGTCAATGCCCATGAGTAGAAATAGGAGAGGATCTTCTGTATTTTTCCATAAATGAACCAATCAAGGATGATTGGTCCATGAATGGGGTTTTCCTTACTAAATAAGTTGATTTCACTGTAGGGTGAGTGAAAGTCAACTTAGGATTCTTTTGCCCAATTGGGACCATGACCAACTCTACCTTTCTGTTCCTTAATGGGGGCATTGAGAATAGATCTAATATAGGCTCTTTCCCCTTTTCTTTCTTAGCCTCATTTTTTTAGGCTTGTGATTCCTCAACATGTTTCTATTCTTCACCACACCCATACGCTTTAGCAAGGACCTTGAGGGCATCCTCCACTATCTCATTAGGCTATAGGGCAATCATATCTAGGAATTCATTTGGAGATATTAGTTTGTTAGAAGGGACTGAGGATGATGGGCCATCACCAAGTATCTCTTCCAATGTTTTTTGGTTGGGACCTTATGTAATCTATACTTTAGGATATTTCCCTTCCATTTGTAGTTTCTCTTGAGTGGACCTTAATGGTCTAGGCAAACGATTATATTACAGAGGTCCCATTTTCCATATGTCACCTAGTGGCTTCTAATCACTAGTCCATCTATACTCAAGTCTAATTTTATGTCCCTTCAACCTAGCCAATATTTATTCAAAATTGTTTTCTTTGATATATATGGTGTCATGGACATTGATTTGGTGCACATACACTAGCTTGGGTAATTCATTAGATTTCAAGTGTGTGGAGACCATATCATTGGGGTCCCACAACTTCAACTCAACAAGTTACAATTTGAAATATTCCCTATGTCTGGCCATAATATTGACCTAATCTCAATTTTGTAGCACAATATTTCTAATGGTCAAAGGAAAGGGATGGAAGAGGCCTTTCCTCTTGCCTTTGTACACTCTATCCACACCATGGAGAAGTTTGTATGTAATTTTTTGCTCTACCAACTTGATGAGAATATAAATAGGCAACCTGTAAGGTTCGATCAAAATCCATTCAATTCTAATCCTTGTATAATTGGATACAACTATATATCTCCCATTATCTCCACATACTTATTGATTAGAGGGCTAATCCTGGGCATGGGAATCCCTGTGATGCCTTCCACCAAGGTTGGATACACATAGTCATAGATGAATTAGATGTTTTGATTGTATTTAAAATATGTAGTTTGGAATAATAGTGGGAGACTATAATTCTTCCCTCAGGTCACCAATTTTTGATATAATGGATTTGGGTAGAGGCTAGCATGGCATCTAATAGATATGACATCATGAAGAATTGGTTACTATTTTTCTTCTTAATGACTATAAATTACCGTTCTAAATAGATGATAATCATTTATGCAATTAGTGGAGTGAACTATTTATCTACCATGAAGTAGATGTAAGACACCCAACTCTTATTGACATAATAGGTTAAGGGGCCCCACATATTCTATTAAATAGAGTCATAATTACCCTAAACACCTCTTTGAAATGGGTAATTAGGATATTACCAGTAAGGTCTCGGATCACATGGTTCCCTTAGAGCAACCATGGCCTAAGGATGGTGTCTAAGTCATTTTTTCTAGTCCATTCCTTAATAGTGGTTAAATCCACTTAGGGTTTCTAAATTTTATAGTATCTCTCGAATGCTAATGGGGAAATAAATTCAATTCTTCTAAAGGTCCTTTTATGAATAATCCAACCCTGCTCAATTCTATAGTCTTTAAAAATGGGAGCAAGGATGTTAATATAGTGGATTACCTCTAGTTTAGTGATTGCATGATGGAGACTAGCCATTTGGACTACAACTAGGTCATAATACCTTTTGGTTATAATGGTAATCTTCTATTCTTCCTTTGTGATGGGTTGCATGTCTTCAATGGTCTGAAAGAGCTCACACTAGTTCTTATTACCCATGCTCAACATAGTAGTGTCCATGTCTATGTATTTGAAAACCCTTCCTTCACTGTCTATAGATAGATACAACTCTATCTCATCTTTTTGTTGTTGCCTCCTAGCTACCATGGATACCAGACTTGCAAATTGCTCACAATTAGATTGTAAATGGTCTCTAAGTTAATTATTTCACCCAAATTGTAATTGGATTCCTTTCATCTTGACTGTGATCACTTTGATTTCAAGTTTGGGTATTTTATGCAAATTTGGGGCTCTCCTAAAGCTTTAATGGTAATGGATTAATCAGGGTTAGGCTCATACATGCTTTGGATTTGAATTTGACATTTGCCTTTATACATTTGCATTTTTTAGCACACAAGATCTTCATTTTTGTCATTTGTGCTTGTATGGCACTTATTTGGCATCTATCTATCAATTTTCATAGAATTTTTCATAAATTCCTTCAAAACACTAGTCATTATTTTTTAAAATTGGTTTTTTCCTTTACACCATCGAATCACTACTCAAGGATCAAAATGAGATGTTGATCATGATCTGGGGTCTCATGTGTCATTGGTCATCTTTGTATCAAACCCCATGGTTGTGACACTTGGAGCCTCTATGGGATTTATAAGCTCTACATACTCCATTAGTCACATATTGAATGCATGTTTACCACATGTTAAGCCTATGGGCTCTTGAAGTTCTATTGAATAGTTGTTAGTGATTTCACATTGTTAGATCATCTGATCCTGATGAAGCACAAGTTGTTGATCCTACAAGATTCATGAACTTTAATTTGTATATGGTCATAAGAAATAAATTAGGCTAAAATATTTTAATCTAAGTTTATTTCTTTTTAACGAACATGCCATAGACTTAGGCTAAGTTTTAAAGAATACCATCAAATGACCCCTTGAATGATATAAAACATGCCCCTTTATCCAAGTAAAAATATTATACGAGATTGAATTTGATAGCCTCAAAAATGTCAATGATAGCCTCACAAATGTCAAATTACATTTATGAGAACATAAAATTTAAGATCATGAATTTTCTATATACCATGGTCTCATATTCAATTCACTTTATCCAATCGAGAGGAGTGATGAAGTGAGAGTCATATAATCAAGATTCAAGTGAGTGCATGCCATTGGATCAAGGTTATATATTAACATTAATATTTAAATGTGGGAGTGCCATGTGGTGGATTTATAGGGCTCCCAAGATTTGACCATATTAACCTCGAGGAGGACCTACGGGTCATTGATCTCTATTTGAGTCCCTAAGATGATGACACTTGTCATCCTCATGGGACTCCTTTGGATTTTGAAATTTCAACATTACCTTCACTCTATTGAATCTATATCCATGATTTATCATGAGAAATTGATCATGATCTATAATAATAATAAAATAGGTACACACATGAAAAAATAATATGAACAAATAATAAAATTATAAGATGGAAATTTTATACAACACCATTAGATTTTGACTTGGGAATAATTTGAGAATTATACAAACCATGAAAGAAGTATATTATGGACATAATTTTTTTTTTCATGACAAGAAGATGGATTTTAGTGAAGATAAAGGTCCAATTCAAAGAGATTATATAATGTAAAATGTTAACATATATGTTAAATATGTATATCTAGAGGAACACATTACATGAAAAATGTGGATGAAAATATGGTGGATAAATATATCCTAACACAATTAATGAAATATGATGTCAATTTAATGGTGGATAATACATAATGAGATGACTTAGTTGATAAATAATTGGATATTGATCCATAAATTTATTAAAATTGGTGAAAAACACATGATCATGTGTAAGAAGATGAAACCATTGATAGAAGCAAAGAAGATGCCACCAAATTGGACTTATATAAGAAAAATCCTAAGAATTCACTCGCAAATACCTTGGATTAAGATTGATGAAGATGATATCATGAGGAAGATGAAGGAAGAGTGAAAAAGGAATGGTAAGGATGATGAGATAGATATAAAGGAATGAAAAAGTAAAACATGCAATATAAATGGAAAAAATATTTAGACTTTTTTGGATCAAAATTAAGAAGAAATACAAAGAAAAAAGTCCTAAGAAAACATTATGCATAAAGGGGAGAGCCTAAAGACACAAAAAAAAAATGTGGGAATTTTTATAGACTTAGCATAGGGAGGACCAAGAAAAAATTTTGGTTACCCAAATTAGCATGATTAGTTACAAAAAGTCTTTTGGGAATTACAATATGAAACCTAAGATGAGGGGGGAAGAATCACATATACCCACAAAAAACACAAAAAGTAGTTTTAATAAATGAATAATAAATACAAATTGGATTTAGATAATATAATGTTACTGGATGGATTAAATGAAATGGATACAAAAATTAAGGAAGAGACAAAATTATCCTTTAAAAATGGTAAGAGTACAAGGATAAGTGACTAGAAAATAATCCCTAAGTAATAGTCACACAAGAATAAGAATTAGATTAATATGGTGAAAGGAATTTAGAGGTTAAACAATAAAGGAATTTTATATGATATATTTTTTTATGAATATGATGGAATGTTGGGCCCAATAATGAACACAAGGTTAAGATAGGTAGACATTGACTATGTAAGATGATTTCATATGTTATGCATAATCTTTGGAAGTGTTTTACCATATTTTTTATAAGACATTGTTTAATAAGTATAAAACATTGAAAAATTATTTATATTTTAGTATCTGACATTCAAGAATAAACTTAAATATAAGATATATTTGATTTATATTGATTTGTCAAGTGGCATGTGATAAATAAATTAAGTACAACCACTGATAAGATTCTTAGTTTTTTTTTGTGTTTGGTTGATTATAGAAGGTGTCTAATAATGGAAAATATGATAAAATAGTCCAATAATAATTTAGATCTAGGAAAATTAGGCCAATAATAACTTAGTATTACATTATACATCCTCCATTCACTATAAGATGTAGTGTTGGATGTTTAAAATGGTAAGAAAAGGGTGCCTCTTCATCAAGCTGTGATATTCCTCATTTATAAGTTATTTAATTCCATGAATACTAATCAACCTTGTTTGATTTATGAGATGGGGTAAAATAATTATATCCCTAATTATAAACATAAAAGGATATTGATAAGTATCTCCAATCCGAATCCTAATAAATAGGTTGGTGTTAAGCAATCCCCTCAGACTATTAACTTTGTTAAGAATGGGGTGGACCTTCAAACTAATGACCATATTCTCAAGGAGAAGGGCATTGTTAATAATTAAAATTACTCTTAGTTTTAATATAATGCTAATGAATACCCAATTAACAATTTAGATAAAGTTATAAAAATGTCAAATAAGGGGTGAACAAGCTCAACACAGATGGTGAATTGACTAGTGAAACCTCTCACACAAACCGTTCCCAACCAAATTTAGACTCTTTAGTTGATTCCATCAAAAATAAAAATAAAATAGACCATATTGGTGATTATTTTAATCTAAAAAAAGTCTTCCTTTAGTGGTTAATGAAGTATCAATATCATTTGAATCAATAAATCAATAAAATTAATCTGAATGATGGCCTATATTGCACCAAGGAGAAACATGTGGAAATGACTACCCATATTGATTTTCTTACTAATATAATGACTAGGATTGATAGGGAAAACCAAGACCTCAAAGATAAGATCAATATTATTGTGATTTAAATTAGGGTGACCATTACCAATTCTATTCAAAGTATGGATGGCCTATCTATTCTCTTCAATACTAAACATAATGACATTGAAGAGAAACAACTTAACAAGAAGCTTAAAGGCATTGTTATGAATGAAGAGAATGACAACCTTGATAAAAATTTGGAAATGAAAATCAAGATCATGATTGAAGGATGTATCAAGTCTCATGTGGATTGGAAGTGAACCAATTTCTAATTTTTAGTTGTTGTTTCTATGCAACCTTTAAACTGTGTATTGGATGTTTCTATTTTTGTTTGTTCTTTTGTCTATCTTTTCTCAAGCTTTATAACTTTATCTGGTATTTGACCAACCTTGATCATAATTTTTTATGGTAGGGTCCCATATAAAAACCACTCATACCTTTAATAAAAATTTATATCTAGAAAAATATTATGAGTCTATGTCTAGATAAGTCCACACACCTGGGACAACTACATGTTGTTGGCTTGTCCATTCACTATGGATTTTTCCACTAAAAAATTATAAAACTATAATTTATATACAACCTATGCCTATTTTATTAATAATAGTGATATATTATGACTATATTAATTCCAAAAAAAACCTTTTTTTTTCCCTTTTCCTTGCCTTAAAAACCCTAGGTGCACTTATGAGGGATATAAACCTACAAAAAATAAGGGTAAGTGAAATGGGTTGAGTTGATGTAGAGAATCACTAAGGAACAAATCATGTAAATGTGTTTTAGATTTTATTTTGATTTTTGGTATTTATTGGGTTTTAGGGGTGTTATATGTTACACTAAGTTTCATTAGAGTCATTAAGAGCCCTTGAAATTGTGTGTTCATAGGTAATTTGGTTTTTCCACCAAAAAGCCTATTTTGAAAATTTAAATTGTTGAATTAAGATTTGATAGGTGTTTGGAGTCTTACGTGAAAGTTAAGGGTTGGTAAATTTTGGAGATGGTATTATTATATCCTATGAATGTGGTGTGATTGTTTCCAACATGCAAGTCATGGGAAGAGAAATATAATCCAAGAAAAGAATGTGTGTAACTACCCTCCATATGTGGGTGGAAAGAAAAGAGGAAGTTATTTGCATGTTTTAGATTGTATAAAGAATATAAAGGCATGTTTTAGAGGTGTGAGTAATATATGGGTTTGGTAGGTTATAAGGAGACAATGTTTTAGTATGTATAACCTCCAAAGAGTAAAAATAAAGATGTTGAACAAAGCTTGGACAACTCTATTCTACTGTAAGTGAAGGTTTCGTCTAAGTTCTTACTTGAAAATGATTGAAAATTATATATTATTAAATTTATAATGGACATTTTGGAATGAGTGATTTATTAACCTGATATATTTTCTCGTTTAGTACCCTATTTCATTAATTTTTAGGAAATAAGGTGATGCACAGAACAATCTAGTTAACCATGCAAGAAGTCTAATGTTTACATAGTCTTGAATGACAAGAAAGTGATATTTATTGATGGTTATTAAATAATATTAATTTTTAGAGTATTAATAATGAGTATATATTTTTTAAATGTTTAATATCATTTAAATTCTTAACATAAATTATGAAATCAAATTCATAAGGGTATTCTTCATATGCTCTGTCACAGTCAAGTATAAGAGAATAAAGCTGTTTAGAAGTTTCATCTAGATGTTGTGGATGATAAAAAATGGTAAATATTACTTATTTTATTATTATAATATAATTTATTCCTTATTAATCTATTTGTAAATCAAGATTCATCTACACCCTTTCATTATAATGCACCCAGTCAAATCTTCAAACAACCCTATTTGGTGTCACAGTCAAGTAGGAAGGGAGTAGAGTTATCATATTAAGTTATTTTATTATTTTTAATGGATGGAATTTTGGTAATAATTATAGAATTTATTTTTAAAATCCATTTGAGGGATCATATATCCACTTGGTATGAAAGAGTTAACTCAGTCCTCCATTTATTTTGTACATAGTCTTGGAAACTAAACTCAGATTTATGTAAAGTTGAGTGGAAGAGTATTTTAATGATTGATTAATGCCAAATATTCATTATATTAGGTTAATTTATTTTATTTTTACCTTAAATATATATTTTTAGTGTTTTAAGTAATAAAAAATTCATATTTTCTCAATTTGTAGCTTCTTCGTCTTACACATTCCTTTATAAGGAACCTAGAATTCTATAGATATACATTTAATGGAATTTTGTTAATTGTTTAAGAGATAAAAACTATTATATAAGGTTAATGTCATTGGGAAAAAACTATTCCAAGTCTCATAATTTCTTAAATTTGAATAGGATTCAATTAAATCCATTTTTTTGGTTCTCAACCTTGCATACGCCTGCATTCTTTAGACCTAGGTTTTAAGATCAAAATTGGAATATATGGTGTTTTAAAAATTAAAATTTTACAAATTTTTTTGATATCATGTAATTTTACCTATTTTTTAATATTTGGTGTTTTTGAATTGATATTGTATCATACGGTACTGTATATAGGTTGGAGCCATCAAACTAGGCGTAAGAGACATAATTGATAAGAAGGTTGAGTGAATTTACTAATTTAAAGTTATATTTGTATCTTTAAAATTTAATATAATATATAAAAAGATAAAGGGTATCTAAAATTTTCCTTATTTTTCATGGAGGCTTTCTATATTTTTTGTACCATCTAGATTTGTGCTTTAATAGGGATACTAGAGAAGGAGGCCTAAAGAAGGAAAAGATAGATTATGAAAGAGGTCTTGTTTGTAGAATATATTATTTTATTGGATATTAATATTTTTACTAATATTAATATTAATATTAATGACCATATGAACCTTAGTTTTGGATTCAAGGAACTTGGAACCATGTATGGGCCCTTTTGAGTCTATGGGTCTTTATGAGAAGAGGTGAGCTTTAAGAAGGAATAGAGAGTTTAAGATATGAAAATGGAGTATGAAGAGGATGGTGATGATGTTAAATATGAGAGATAAGTTCATAGGTATATTAAGAGTGATAGGCTTAAAATAACAAGGAAGACTATATGTTCACAAGGAGGCTTACGAGCTTAGTCAATCAAGAAAGTGATCAAGATAGTTTCAAGAGGCAAGAAGGTATATGTAGAGAAAAGGATGTAATTAGAGATAATATTTAAATCAAAGAGGTAAAAACAAATAATAATATCTAGGTGATGATTTATGAAATTTTTAGGCTTTGGTTATGCACCAAGTGGTATCAGAGTAAGTGAGTTCTTTGGGAAAAGAAATAGTGTAAAATAAAAATTTAATGAATCAATCAAGTAGATTAAAAGTGAATGAAAATAAGTTTGAAATACAAAATATAGATAGGTAAATGGTACACCAAAAGGAATTTTTCAAGCATTGTCTATAATCTCCTAAAAATGTATGAACTTGTTTTCATGTTTTAGTTCAAAGTATAAGTTGATATAGTTGTAGTAATTGGACTCTATAGAGGCAAAATTAGAAAGGTTATTTGAAACCTTCAATAAATAAGAGGAAAATAATCCTAAATAAATTGAGTCTTATAAGAAGGAGATCAGTGAGAATCTCAAAGGAAAGAGAAGTCCCAAGTAAGGACAAAAGATAAAGTCCCAAGTGAGGACAAGGAAAGAGGAAGTCTCAAATGAAGACTAATAATGTACCCAGGTGAGGTGAAAATAAGATAGAAGAAATATATAAAATAATTGAAAAGAAGATGTAAACTATGAGAATGTAAGAATGTAGAGCATAGCTAATGTGGGGTTTCAATAGAGAGGATAAGAGAAAGAAAGATTTAGAACTTGAAGAGGAAGTGAAATATTTGAAATAGAATCTAGAAAGTATAGAGAAGGTGATGCTCATGATAGATCAAATGCAAAAAGAAGAGAAATGGTATGGTTAGGTTATGTAAAAAAAGAATGTTTAGTGGCCTATGAGTCTACTTATTGAGAGAGAGGAGAAACATGAATTAAGATAAATAAAAGAAAAAATTGTTGTATAAGCAACTCAAGAGAGAGATTGAGCAGTTTTGGATGAGTGAGCAGGTTGATATGTAGGGAAAATAAGGTAATTAGTACCTTGGGGAATATGAAGTGATCATGAAGGATGTTGAATAGTTGTCTATCTATTATCTAAAATAATAATAATCAGTTCTTATCAAATAAGTAGAGGATGAAACACAAGATGAGGAGTAGCTAGAGGAAATATTACCAATATTTGAGGTATCAAGAGAGGCATATGAGATTCCAAGTTATAAAAATAATGATTTGTGCATGTTTACAGGTGAATATAATGAAGGAACATTTGATTTTAATAAGGATAGAGATAACTTTGAAAGCTATAAAAAATCCAAAAAGAAGGAGATAGATGAATGGTATGAATAAATGGTAGCTAGTGCAAGAGAGAATATGAAGGGGGATGCCAAGAAGCTAAAGATGAAAGAAAAAGGTGAAAAAATAAGTAACAAAGAGTTTCAAATGAATATAGGAGATGAAAAAAACAAGTTACATCCAAGAAAAGATGAGGAAATGAACTTGCCAATTGATGACCAACAAGAAGGTGAAGAGGAGATCAAGATTGTAGATGAGGAAGTGAATAAATAAAATGTAAGGACTAAAAATAAGTTATTTTTAGATGATTTAGGTCAAAATTTTAGTGTCTAAATGTATAAGAAGTCATCCATGATGTTTTGGAAAGAAAATGAGAATATGACATATAGATGGATGAAGTTGAGAGAAGGTAAATAGGAGTGTTCAAGTGGACCAACCGAGTTTCGGTCTATAAATTGGCCATATGATAGATGTAAATAATGGATTATGAATGTACATTAGTTAAAATTTGTTGTAGATAAGTAGTGGAAGCATGGAATAGTATAAGATAATTCCATGAGGATTAGAAGTAAAGAAATAGAAAGCATGAAGGTAAGAAGCAACCATATGCAAGAGAACAAACTAATAAAGATAAAGCAAGGTAAGAAGTTAATATACTCTATATATCATTTTTTAGCTGAGTTTGTTGAGTTTTTTCATGATGAAATCAAGAGAGAAGGTTTCCAAAAAGTATTGTGTGTTGATGAAAGTGAATTAGTCAAAGAATTATCCTTGAAAGAAGAGCAAGGATATGAGAAGACTCACCATGAGATGGTGAAGTATATTTAAAAGATATTAAAAAAAGATGAAAAAGATATAATTAGAAGGGTGAATGGAGAACATGTTTATAATCAGAAATTAAAGCAATAAAATAAAGGAGAAGGCATTACCAAGGATACATACCAATAAGGAGTTCCTGAGAAAGCCATGACCAATGAAAAAGGAAGATATGGAATATATTTGAAAGTGAGGAATGAAGATCAGTGCTTAGAGGCAAAGTATAATAAATAAAATTTAGAGTTATAAAAAATATAATATGAGGAGATCAAGGAGTTAAATCAAATCAAGTACCTCCTAAAGATATAAGATGAATTGGCAAAGAGACAAACCAAAATAAGAGGATAAACAAATAAGAATTAGTTGAGAATAAATAAGAAAGACAAGGGGAGACATAAGAAGAGGACATAAGAAGATCATTAGAGAAATAATTGGAAAATAATAAATAATATTGGAAAAGAACATTTGATCAAGAGTTCAAATTTCTCCCACCTAGGGAATATGTTGTAGAGCATCACTAAAGAATAAATTATGTAAATGTGTTTTAGAGGTAATTGTGACAATTTTTTGGTATTTTTTTGGTGTGAGGGGTCTTATAGTGTCTTATAGATTTTATTAAATTGATTAAGAGTCCTTGAGATTTTGTGTTCATAGGTCTTTTGGTTTTCCTGCCAAAAAGCCTATTTCAAAAATTTGAATTGTTTAATTAAGCTTTGAGAGGTGTTTGAATTCTTGGGTGAAATTTAAGGGTTGGTAAGTGTTGGTTAGTGTATCATTATATCCTATGAAGGTGGTGTGATTTTTTCCAATGCGTAAGTCATGGGAATAGAAACATAATCCAAGAAAAGAATGTGTGTAACTACCCTCCATACATGGGTTGTAAGAAAAGTAGTTATTTGCATGTTTTAGATTATATAAAGAATAGAAAGGAATTTTGGAAGAGGTGTGAGTATTATATAGGTGTGGGAGGTTATAAAGAGATAAGTTTTGAGTATGGAAAACCTCTAAAGAGTAAAAAAATGATATTGAATACAGCTTGGACAACTTTGTTCTACTATAAGTAAAGGTTTTGTGTAAGTTCTTACTAGAAAATGATTGAAAATTATATCTTGTTAGATTTATAATGAACCTTTTGGAATGATTAAGTTATTAAAATGATATATTGTATATTTAAATACCCTATTCCATTGATTTTTAGGACATAAGGTGATACACAAAATAACCCAATTTAACCATGTAAGAAGTCTATAGTTTACATAGTCCAGAATGACAAGTGATATCTATTGATTGTTATTTAATAGTATTAACTATGTGTCTTAATACTTATTAGATATTTAAATGATTATTTTTATTATCCTTTAAATGATTAACATAAATTCTAAAATCAAATTCATAAGGTTAATCTTCATATGCTCTATCATAGTCAGGTATACAAGACCATAGGTGTTTGGAAGTGTTATATAGATATGTGGGTGATATAAATATGGTAAAAAGTTATTATTTTATGATGATATTATACTTGAGTCCTAATTAATAAATTTTTAAATCAAGATTCATCTATAACCTTTCATTATAGTGCACTTAGTCAAATCTTGAAACATCCCTATTTTGTGTCATAGTCGAGGAAGGGAGCACAATTATCATATTGACTTTTTTTATTATGTTTCATGGATGTAATTGTGGTAAGAAGTATGGAATGGATGTTTAAAATACATTTTAGGTATTAGATATCCACTTGGTATGCAAGAATTAACTTAGTCCTCCATTTATTTTGTACACAATCTTGGAAACTAAACTCAAAGTTATGTAAAGTTGAGTAGAAGAGTCTTTTCATGATTTATTAAGGTCAAATAGTCATTGGAATAGGTGAAGTTAGTTGAGTTAGACCTCAAATATGTCTTGGAAGTGTTTTAAGTAATCAAATTCTCTATCTTCTTGGTCTTACACAGTCCTTTATAAGGAACCCATAAAACTATATATATGCATTTTATGGACTTTTATTGATTGTTTAAGAGCTAAAAACTATTAGATAAGGTGAAGGGAATTTTGAAAAATATATTATAGTTATCCAATTTTCTTAAAGTTGATTAAGATTCAATTAAACCCATTTTGTCCCTTCTCAGCCTTGCATAGGCTGGCATTCTTTAGACCTAGGGTTTTGATATTGAAATTAGAATATTTGGTGTTTTGACCCTTCAAATTTGAAAAAAATCTTGTGATATCATGTAGTTTGACATTTTATGTAATATTTTGATTCTTTTTATTTGATATTATACTATACATTATGGTATCTAGGTTGGAGACATCAAACTAGGCCTAATAGACCTAATTGACAAGGAAGTTGAGTGAGTTAATTTACTTCCCTTTAGAGTTAGAAATTAAAAATTTAGGAGAAGATATAACAAGATAAAGGGTATTTTAATTGTTATTGGTTTTCATGGATTCTTTCCATAATTTCCTTACCATCTATAATTGTGCTTTGATAGGGTTATTAAAGGAGGCCTAAAGAAGGAAAAGGCAAATTATGAAAGAGTTTTTGTTTGTAGAGTATATTATAATATTGGATATTGAAATGGGTACTAATATGAAAATGAATGACCATATGCACCTAAATTGTGTATTCAAGGAACTTGGAACCATGTATTAGCCCTTTTGAGTTTATGGTTCTATATGAGAAGAGACAATCTTTAAGAAAGAATGGAGAGTGTAAGCTATGAAAATGGTGCATGAAGAGGATGGTGTTGATGTTAAAGAGGATAGATAGTGTATAGGTATATGAGGAGTGATAGGTTTGTAATAAAAAGGAGGACTATATGTTCACAAGGAGGTTTAAGAGCCTAGTCAATCAAGAAAGTGATCAAGATAGTTTCAAGAGAAAAGAAGGTATATGGAAAGACAAGGAAGTAATTAGATATTAGAGTTCAATCAAATAGGTTAAAAAAAGAATAATATCTAGGTGATGATTTATGAATTTTTTAGGATTTGGTTCTGCACCAAGTGGTATCAGAGCAAGTAAGTTCTTTGGGAAAATAAATAGTGGAAAAGAAAGAGTGAATGAAGTAGTAAAGTAGACATAAAGTGAATGACATGAAGTTGGAAATACAAAAGATAGAGAGGTAAATGTTACATCAAAGGGACGTTTTCAATCAGTCCCTAGAATATCCTAAAAAGGTATGAACTTATTTTCATGATTTAGTTTAAATTATACGTTGATATAGTTGTAGTAATTAGACTCTACAGGGGCAAAATTAGAAAGTTTATTTAAAATCTCTAGTAAAGAAGAAGCAGAATAAGCCTAAAGCCATTGAGGATTATAAGAAAGAGATTAGGAAGAATCTTAGAGGAAAGAGAAGTCCTAAGTAAGGACAAAATATAAATTCCTAAGTGAGGACAAGGAAATAAAAAATCTCAAATGAAGACTAGTAGTGTACCCAGGTGACATGAAAAGAGGATTATGCACAAGTTAGACATATATATGCATAGTTTTGTAAAAAAAAATTGAAAAAGAAATGATATACAAAAGTAGAAAAGAAGGAAAGTATATTAGCATAGAAGAATAACTACAAGGTAAATATACAAGATAAATGTCACAATATGAAGAAGAAAGAGAGTATGTGGATTATCTAGATGGATAAGGATTATAAATATATTTTAATATCTATAGAATATTATAAAGTAGTCTAAAAGGATCCAAATTAAATATAGATATTAATATTAAGTTTGTAAAAACTATAAATAGTGACCTAGACCTTTCACTAGGACACACTTAGGTGCATTTTTTATATATCCTGTGAATATTTTTGTAGTGATTGTGTGTAATGATTTGTAACAACCCCACTAGGTGCTAACTAGAAATATGTGATTTTTTTAAACACACATACTAAAAATAGATTACACCATGAGAATATAAGTAGTGATCACATAAAATACTCCAAGAGTGATAACTATAAATAAGCACATGACATGTAACAATCATTGATCACTATCAATATATGAAAATGCATCATACTATAATCATAGAAAGTATTTACAAATAACCATCTACTACTGGTACAATACACAACCAATACTATCAATCCACAGTAAATAGGTCATTACAATTATTCATGATAATTTTTCAATAATCAATATAATATAAACAGTGTAAAAATAAGATACAAGGCTCCTCGGAGCATGAGTTCACCAATCTCTCCAATATCTATGACAACCTCAAGAGTCATCTCAAAAGTAGTACTATTATGGGGAGGGCGAGCATCATCCAAGAACTTTTAAACACCAACCATATATCATTAATCCCCCAAACTAATCTCACCAAGAAATGTCCCTCCCTTCAAAGACAAGTAGATAGTGATAACACATGAATCCAAAGAAATCAGAAAGTACCCGTGTGCTATATGATTTCTAAAACTAAACATGTAGTGTATCATAAAAAAATTCTATTGCAAGATATCACACAAACATGTAAATCATACTCATGAAATGATAATGTCTCACTAAATAGTTTGGCCAAATATTTAATAATAATTAATAATAGAAATCTATAGATCAACCAAAATTCATATACACCACTTGATCGAATTGCCTTTATCTAGTATTGTGATGTTAGTGAGCCAGTGAAGTCCATTTCACTCTTTACTTAGTATCAACATTGTAAAATTGGTTAAACATAATTCAATCTCAAGATTCATACAATTTGCATCCTACTAACAATCATATCACATAACATGCTAAACATAGGAGTGATCAAAACATACATTTATTTCATCAAACATATGAATGAATATTACATTCTTATCTATCCCATACTTAGAAATAATGATTACAGTTATACCATCTAGGTAAAATACACATTTAACTATAGATTTTAAATACCAAAATTAGTTTCCAAACATACTCCACCCTATGATAACCCATTTTACCATATTCTAGTATTCCAAAACATAACTACTAGTTTTCCACAATCAGTCACATAAAGTAGTCTTAAATACATGGAAACATAAGTTTCTATTCTAAAAAATAGATAAAATAAAACAAGTTATAGTTTCCTCGAAGCACATAATATTATATTATAGCATTCATTACACTCTCAAAGGTTGTATGCACACATCTATAAAGTCTTACTAATTGTCACAAAACATGTTATTCATAGTAATAACTAACACACATACATATTTAGTCAAACATAGGTGTGAGTCTAGACATAAAAATTACAATATACACCACTTGATTATAACATACATTTATACTGTATTACTCTATGACACCCCATAATTTCATAGTTCATTGTTCATGAACCCAACTTCATAATTACAAATAACTAATATTATAATTACAAGAAATAACTGACCCATAATCATAAATAATAATCCAACAAGTATGGGTTATATCATTTGGGTATACCCTATGTTTAAAATAAATATTAGCATTCAAGAAACATAATTTATAATCATACATCATGATGCACTATTATATGCTATATATGTCAAAACACTTGCATATAATATACTCATAATAACTATTTTACTCAAGTTTTCTATATAGTATACAAATATATATTCAATAGTTTAGTAATGCTATTCTCAAAGTGTCAAATAGCTCATAATCAAGAACTCAATTGTTACACTTTCATGTTCACAAAATATATTGATGAGCTTTATAAAATAAGGGATTTTCAATGTAATACTACTTCATAGATCTTTATTCCCAACCAGATAGATTTTTATCCCGACTTATCCAAAATTTACCTAATTTTGCTCACAAGTTCTCAAGGCAACAAAGTCTTTAGTATTTTGGTTGCATATAATTATTCAACAATATATTTATTTCCATTATACAATACCCAATAATTTCATCAAGTACACTGATATATAAATCAATCATGTCATGATAATCTACTAGTCAAGCTATGCAATAGGTGCAAATAAGTGAGATTCTATTATACACAAATATATAAAATAGTTTGCAACTTCAATATTAATATAATCATAGGAATATTATATATATTTATAAACCCACACAACATATATTAAAAAATATATACATAAATCCCATACCATCATTTTATTCATTTTTTGAGAGTCCTAACTAGTAAAGTTTTCACCTTTGCCATGATGCTGTTATATGTCTACTACATGTATACTTGTCTATATGTACTTGATTTTAGATATGTTTATTATATATATATATATATATATATATATATATATATATATATATATATATATATATATATATATATATATATATATATATATATATATCAGAATAATACATATGAGATGGAGGTCATTGCATTAGGGTGTAATAAATAATAGATAAAAATATAAATAAGACCCTGTTGTGTATTACTTATTATAAATCATTGCATTAAATATATATGAGTCACTACTATTATATGTGGTTCAATCACAATTATTTATAAAAATCTAGGGATGTATTTACCTTATTTTTTAATTTGCACCATGGTTTAAATATTTACTATAGATAAAACTAAACTGATGTTTACCTATCTAGTTCACTAAATAATATAGGAGCTACAAGAATATACAATGATGCATAGTTACATCATTTTAATTTGGCAATGAACCAAATGCTAATTCACTCTAACATTGATGCATATATACATACAATATAATACACATGGATAATATTAAATAGTTAGTATTTAATCTCCTGGTGCATCATTCATCTCATGCAAACTCAAGATAAAGATATTATATCTTGTTCATTGACAAAGGTTGATGCCTATACTACTAGATATATAAAAGATAATAAAACATGAACATAAATAAAAATTTGATCCAAACATACATAATACATATAATGATACAACCATAATTTTAAATCTGTGAATATTCATATATATTATAACAATGTATCAAATACACAAAAGATTGCTTCATTTTTTTAAATTAATGCAATAGTTATACAAGCACTGTAATAATTATACCAGTCACTTGAAATAACTATACTATGTAGGCTAAGTTTTCCTATTTCTAGGTTTCTATTTTTGGTTAAGTATCCATAATAAACAACCCTATAAACCTTAGTAAAAGTGCATAATAGATGAAACAGATAGTTTTAGAATAATTGGTTCACTACTATAACTACCTAAAATATAGTTACATGTTGTGAGGAATAAAAGAAGAAGAAAATTATAATAGCTAAGTATATTAATCAATAATATTACCACAGTCTTGAGAGAATATGTTATCAAGGAGTATGTTTAGAGCCATATTTTGATTATCTCTCAAATCTGCTCACCATACTTAACACCATAGATTTGAATAGTTTGGATATTTAATAAATATGGAATATAAATCCTTAAATTATCATATCTAATGAGATATAAATTAGTATACTTATAATTTTATAGTGTTATAGGTAAGGAAAAAGCATTTAATAAATATTACATAAAATTTAAGTGAAATACCCACTTGGTAAAACTTTCTCAAAACATATCTCCCTTCTACAATCTTGTGATTTTTTTTCCTCTAATTTTTCTCTTATGTATACACACCCCTTCATTTCTTCCTTCTTATAATCTCCTTATTTTAAATATTCTATATCTTGGTGTCAAGTCCCATAGCATCAAATCCACTTTGAGTTTCTTTTAATTTATTGCATCATGCATAGATCACCACCTTTTATCCTTTAGTTGAAAATCCATTACATTGATTTATCTTGAGATTCTTTTTTTTTCAATTTCATATCATAAAATTAACATTGAGCTTTATTAATTTCATATTTCATGCATGTTTAAAACTTTGAGTTTAAGACTGACTTAATTTCTAATTTAAGTCCACTTAATCAAAATGATAATTTTAGACCTTTAATTATCTACATATTCCATGCATTGGTATTTATCACTTAAGTTAACATTAATATTATAGTTATATTTACTTAACTTAAACATAAAAGGTAATTATCTCTTTGAAGATAAATCAAACCAATTAAAAATTCTATTTATAACAAAATAACTATTTAATTAAGTACCACTCGAGTCATAACCAAACAACTCTAATATCTCAAGTATTCTATGGTTAACATAATTATTAAAATTATTACACAAAAAGATATCAAATTATGACAATTATATTTATCGGATATCATTTAAACATGTCATAGTGTTAAACAACCTGTTTAGTGTAAACATCAAAACCATGGTCATAATATAACATTGTATGAGTAAATCTATGCACTACATGAGATCACACAATTAGAGCATCATAATCATCAACCAAAACATGACCATATCATAAGTATATCAACACTAAAACAAAAATGAATTATTTTAATTAAACAAAGAGTCAAACAAGTTATTCTACTATGGTGTGTGTGTTGGGTTACTAGTAGTTCCTTTGTCATTCCCCAATCATCCCATCTATGCCATCCTCTTTGATGATTGTCTCCCTCCATCATGATCTAAGGGAAGAATCAATCCTTCTTATACCTCATGACAAGTATGTAGTTAGTTTGAGTCATTATATATATAAAAAACTAATGATGTATATTTAACAAATATACATCTCCAATGTACATAAATAAGCAAGTATAGTTGTCACATAGTTAATCCATTATGTAACTAATCAACATATCACTATCCCATAACTAGTCAATTTCATATATATCAAATCAAATCAATAATAAAAAATTATAACCATAATAATCCATGGATTCTAAGGTTATAATACTAAAGGTGAAATCAGGATGTAACATCCTTCCCCCTAAAACTAGTCATCATCCCGATGACACTCATTCACACAATAGGTATGAATAAAAAACATAGTTTAACAACATAAAAACATAATATATATATTATCAAATCATGCAAAAAAATGTGGAAAAAATAATGTATAACTCATGATATTCCTTCCAAGTAGCACTACCCTCAGAGTAATGGTCTCACAAGACCTTGCACTATGACACTTCTCTATTAAACAAATGAAGTTTATGAGTGTTAATTACTCTGATTGGTTATATCATGACCATCCCAGAATCCATAACCTCGATGAAATTTTCACTAAATTCTATTGATGCCTCTAAATGTACCACATGATTCTTAGTGTTCAAATAACACTTCTCATTTTAGAATTTTAGGAATCCAAAGCATGAGTAGTAGGTTGTGGTGACTTGATGTCACATATGGTGAAATAGTGGTATAATTATGTATTGGCATTCCACAATATTTATAATGAGTGGTGGTTGGAAGCCATCATGGTCCATTCTTTGTGAATTTTAAAGGATCCATGTTAACTTAGTGAATTATGATCCAAACATAAGCTATAAACTAATCTAAATGCATATTTATAATGAAGTTTAAACTAAAGTGATTTGGTGTAAAAAAAAGGAGCAAAGAGAAGGTAAGGAAGAAAAGAAGGTGAGTGATTACCTATCTTAGTCTAAAATATTATGACAAAGCATTTGTTGTAACAAGTATGCATCCAAACTAGGATATAATGCAAAACAACCTAAGCTCAAATTTCACTATGAGTGGTGGTTGGGAGCCATCATGGTCCATTCCTTGTGAATTGTAAAGGATCCATGTTAACTCAGTGAATTATGATCCACACATAAGCTATAAACTAATCTAAATGCATATTTATAATGAAGTTTAAACTAAAGTGATTTGGTGTAAAAAAAGGAGAAAAGAGAAAGGTAAGGAAGAAAATATGGTGAGTGATTACCTATCTTAGTCTAAAATATTATGACAAAGCATTTTTTGTAACTAAGTATGCATCCAAACTAGTATATAATGAAAAACAACCTAATCTCAAATTTCACTATATACTAGACAAACTTCAAGGATGATGTAAAAAATCACAAGTGAGAGCCAAATTTACTCTGAAGATTTACTACTATAATCAAATAGCATTTACACATCTGAATATAGAGAAAAATGAAATGAATCAAACCCAAGATAATTTCAACTAATCTAGCACATGCACAAATTATAAATCTTGTGATAAGAAAATGCAACACAAAATTCAAAAACACTATTCAAATTTAAGACATAAAAATTGGCAATTGAGAGAATAAGCTACGTTAACAATTGACACATTCAATTTAGACAATCTTTGTAGAATTCCTTGATTGCATTAATTTCTTGAAGTATACCAGTTTGATCAAAATTTCTCTCCTTTACAAGATGGTGATACATGACTTTTATAGAAAGGTTAGGCACTATAGTGGTTAGTTACCCCATACAGGTGTATAAAAGATAAGGATAACTATCCTTCCTTAGAAAGTTCTAAAATACACTTTTCTTTCACAATTATACTGACATAGGGTTAATATGCTAACAGACTAGCATATGCCTTTAAAAGGAATATTCCTATTTAAATATTACAATGTCATTTACAAAAGGAATATTATCTACTAGGTGGGCCCATTTTTGAAGGGTCTCCTTGTTGATCCTATAGCAATTTCATAGCCTTCTGATGTTAATCTTTGATGAGCTCTTGGTTAGCAACTAGATTCATGAGGTAGACTTCCTGTTAGTTAGCTCAGTCATCTAGATCTCTATCATCCTTGGTTATAGCCTCTTTGATACTCCTAGCCTTATTGGTGGTGATTCTTTCCAATCTAGCTATTTTTGGATTAAATTTCATGGTGGTAGATGACCCTATGAATTTTAGAGGCTCTGAGACCTCTACACTTGTGTTGTTTGATGCTCCTGGAGAATTCATTTTCTTTCCTTCTAGTCATGGAGTGACCATAAATATTATTTCTTCTTCTTCCTTCATAATAGCCCTAATCCATGGCTTAATATCATCATGTACCTCAATTCCACTAGCCTTTATCAGTTCTCATGAGTGGGAGAGAGAGGATCTTCTATAATTTTCCATAGATAAACTAATGAAGGATGATTGGTCCATGGATGGGGAATTCATCACTAAATAGATTGACTTCATTAGTTGGGTGAGTGAGGTTCAATCTTGGCTTCTTCCTTGGTCCAATAAGGACAAATGTTAGTTTTGATTTCCTCTTCTCTTGGGGTGCCACTAGGACTATGTCAAGAGCAAGATCTTTCCCTTTCTCTTCCTTAGGCTCCTATGATTGGAATTAAGATTATTTAATATGTCCTTCTTCCCCATCAATTCCATATGCATCTACAAGATCCTTAAAGGCACCCTCAAGTGCCTCATCTAGCCCTAAGAAAATCATGTCTAAATACTCAATTGGTAAAGGTGGTCTTTTAGGTAGTACTGAAGATGAGAACCCCTCTCTAGGTCTCTCTTCTATATTTTCCTTTCCATTCCCTTGTTCAATCTGATTTTGCATAATTTTCCCTTGAGGTTGTTGCTACTCCACTTGAGGTTGTTCTTAGAATGTCTAAGATGGTCCAAGCAATAAGTGATATTGGAGAAGATACATCTGCCATGCTTCTCCTACTGGTTTGTCATCTTTTGTTAATCTGTGATCGAGCTTGATGTTGTGGCCCTTGATCCTAGCCAATACTTCTTCATATTTCTTGTCCTTAATGCAGATGGTGTCATGAATACTGAGCATATGCATATACTCAAGCTTGGGTAGATTTGTCTCCTTTAAATGATTACTTACTATGTTTTGGGGTCCCACATTTTGAGTTCATCAAGTTGAAACCCAAATGAGTCCCTATGTTTGGACATGGTTTCAAATTGCTTCCAATATTGTAGCATGATTACTACAATAATCAAAGGGAAGGGATGGAGAAGACCCTTCCTATTCTCTTTAAAAATTCCATCAATTCCATTGATGAGTTGGGAAGTAATTTCTTGCTTAACTAGCTTACTTAGTACATACACAGACAACCTATATGGTGAAGACATGATTCCCTCAATCTGAATAACTATGTAGTCTGGATAGAACCATATGTCAGCCATCATATCTACATATTTTTTGATCAGTGGATGGAATCTAAACATGGGAACACTTATAATAGCCTCCACCTTGGCAAGGTACACACAATCATTGATAAAATTCATGTGGTTCTTATACTTAAAGATGTGTAATTTGGATTATTGGAGGGAAATGGTGGTCTGACCCTTAAGAGACCAATTCTTAATGCTAGGAAAATTAATGGAAGCAATAAGGGCATCTAATAAATATGATACCATATAGAATTGTTTAGCTATTTTATTTTTGATAACAATGAACTGCTTGGTTAATAAGACATAGATCAAGTCTCCAATTGGAGGGTGAGCTTCTCTTCAACCATGAAATACACATAGGGGACCCAAATATTATTTATATAGGTGGTTGAAGGGGTTCTTAATGATCTATTTAATAGGTTCATTATTACCCTAATGTCCTTCCTAAATTGGACTATTGGGATCTTACCCTCAAAGTCTCTAAAGACATGGGTTCCTTGGTGTAACTAAGGTCTAAGGATGGTATCCAAGTGATGATTAGAGGTCCACTCCTTGATTTTGGATAAGTCTACATGGGGAATTAAGATCTTATAGTATTTTTTAAAGGCCACGGGGGAAATTTAAGCTACCATTTTATAATTACCTTCTCAAATTATCCAATCATTTTCAACTGTATAGTCTATAAAGATAGGATCAATAACATCAATACAATGAAGTACCTTAGGCTTGGTAGCAACATGATGAAGTCTGGCCATCTGGAATATGACTAGGTCATATTACCTCATGCTTACCATGGTAATTCTTTGCTTATCCTTGGTTATGGGGTTTAACTCCTCCATAATGAAGAAGAGTTTATACTAATTCATGATTCATAGGGAATTTAGGGCTACAACATCCATTTTAGTGTCCTTGAAGATCCCACCTTCATTATCTATTTATAGGTAGAGTTTTGTCTCCTATGTCAATTGATATCTACAGGATGTCATAGTTTTTATGTTTATAAATTGATCTCCTCAAATAGTAAATGATCTTTGTGAAAGCCCTTTTATGCTTAAAAACATAATCAATCATCCTTTGGATCAAATTGTAACCAATTGAGTTTTCTTGGTTAACTTTTATGCAAGGTTTAGGGTTATTTAGCTTTAATGGCAGGATGCATCTAGACTCTAGCTTATACAAGCCTTGAATTTGATTTGGAGATTTTCCTTTATACTTTCCAATTTTTGAGCCCACAAGATCTCTTATTTTTTCCTTTTTTTATTGCATGGTGCTTATGTGGCAATGATTTGGACCTTTCACAACATTTTTTTATAAATGCTTTTCAAGCACTAGCCATTGGCATTTAAAATGTCTTCTTTTGTTTCACATCATAAGATGAGGATCTTATGAGTGACTGCAAACCATTGATCATTATTTAGGTCTTTATTTGTGATTGTCTCTTTTTGCTCAAAGCTTCATGGTTTTGAAACTTGGTGTCTTTGCATGCCTTTCTATGCTCTGTATATTACATCAGTCATTTTCTAAATTAGAATTGGACATGTGGTGAGCTTGTGGACCTTTGAAAAGTCATTGGTGATGTCATGTCATTAGATCATGAAGTGTAAACTATTAGATCATCAATCATTTCTACTTCGAATGGGATTTTTCCATGCGTCAAGCCTATAGGTTCTCAAGACTCAATTGAAAAGTCCATGGGGTTTTCACATCATTGGATCATCCTCCCATGATGAAACACAAATTGTTAATTTGCAAAGATGCCTAAGATTTAAGTTACCATATTATTGAGGTGGGACTTAGGCTTAAATTCATTAGGCTAATGTTTATATCATGTTTATCAAACATGAAATAAATCTTAGGCTAAGAAATTTATGCCTAAGTTTTTTGAATTCATAAAAAGAGGACCATGACTAAGTGTTTTTAGGCCAATGTTTGAGCATCTTCAGAGGGTTTTCATTAGTCTACATGGTAATTCACAAGATTTTTAGCAACATTTTGGGGTATATTTTGATCCTGAGCAAAATAATTCATTAGCTTAAATTTGACAATATCATGGATATCAAATGATATTCATGAGGACATCAATTTTAAGCTAGTGAAGCTTTTCAATTTAATGGGATTAAAGTTGATGATTACATGGACATAAAATATGTTCTCACAGATTTTAAATGATGATCATGTGAGCATCAAGTTTAACCTCGTCAAATTCCTATGACCCAATGTGAGAGTACCACTTGGCACCTCTATAGGGCTTCCCAGGATCTCAAACTTAATTTGTTCCATTGGATCAAGGTCTTATGAGTAATCAAGGGCCATAGGATCATGATCTAAGAGCTTGTTTGTGATTGGTTGTTTCTATCAGGTGGGACCCTTTGCTCTTAATCCTCACATGTAAGGGTTCCATGTTTCAATCCTATATGTCTTCCATAATCCTTTGACTTTTCAACTATGCTTCACTCTATCTTATCGAGTCCTCATGATGAAGTGAGAATCATTGGATGAAGGTTAAGGGTGCAGCTCTGTCAGGGCCTTCACACTGTTGGATCCTTTTTCTTTGATGAAGCATAGATAATTAGATCATCTAAGATGCATGTTGTTTAAGTTAAAATTTTATCCCTTTTCACTCATTTGGATCAAATACTGAGATAAAAAGAGGGTTATCAAATCTATAAGATGTAAGGAAGTTAAGTCAAAAATCAAGACTAAAGTAGAGACTTAGACTTAGAGTGTTAAGACTAAGGTCCTATTTGTATTAATAAATATGTCAGGGCCTTAGGATTAAATCTTTAAGCTAAGACATTTATCAAAAGGACCAAGCTAATAATTATAAAAAAAGGACCCTACAAAATGAATATTAATTAGGTACATAAGGAACTAAAAATGGGAAAATGATAAAGGAGAACAAATATTTTAGACTAAGCTTTAGTCATGTTAAAAAACATGACTAAAATTAAAACATGAATTTTATACTTAAATTGAAAATGGATTTTTAAAAGGTTCTTGCTAATTTAGTTCCCACCAATATTAAAATTTGAATTGAGGGTTTTGCCAGGGTCCTAGAACATGAACTTCTCATGAAAATACACCATGAAACCTACAACTAAAAGTCATGAAGACCATTTATTATCAATATTATAAAAAATTAAAGAAAAACATAACTAAGTAAGATTAATTTTGATAAAATGGATGATCTTCAGATTCTAAAAATGATCTTAACATGCCATATTTCCATGTTTAATTTTTAGGGTTTCTCAAAGGTCCTACTTTTAAAAAATGCGGGGTATGTTGGCCTCAACAAATTTAAAATCATGGGGGAAACATATCAATATGTTAGAACCTAAAGAATATAATTTAGACAAATATTTAGGTCATCCATTCCACTTGATCAATATCATTATCTAGATTAGATGATGATTGAACAAACCTTACACTTGAAGAAGTACAAGAAAATACCAAGGCATAGCCATACTATGTGTGTGTTTTGATTCCACTTATTATTTACCATGGGTTTTAATAAACAAATTTTAGGTTTCATGTCCTTAATCACTAACACTGACTTGTAAAATAGATAGATATATCAAGAACCATGATTTTTAGCCCAAGGATGGCTTGGGCATTGTTATTCTACCAACTAGGCATCCATAGCCCCAATAAAGATGCCTTTGGCTCTACTTAAGGCCTTGATCCACTACCAACTAGGTGTCCATAGACTTGGTAGAGATTACCAGATTCACCTATGCTCATAAAGATTTTGATTTTATATTGAATTCTTCTTTTTTGTATTTTCTTTAGTTTTTTTTTTATTTTAGCAAGGTTGGGAACTAGAATAGCTAGGTTTTAGGATTTGGTCAAGTGTTTGATTTTTATAGAATCACCTATGGATGCAACCATTATCCCAAGCAAGGATGTTGATTAAGTTTAAGTATGGATACCCCTTAATAGTTTGATCTCTCACCCTACAAGTGCAAGTCCTCTTAAAACCAATTTGAGGTCAAAATAATGCTTAAGTTCCTATAGAATGGTTGGATTTTTCTATTGGTCTTTAACATTTTCTTCAAATTAAAACATTAGGCTTACATTTCTAAATGCTAGTCATCATATGTATGAGGTACACACCTACATTTTTAAACTCCAAAATTTTCTAGATAAATTGCCTAACTTTGAGATCAAGATTGCCCCAAAAGGGCTTATTAGAATCAAGGAACAAAGAAATAGGAGAGAAACACTCGAAAGAAATCAAGAAAAAAAGAATGCAAAGGAAAGAAAATAAATATATACATACTTATATATAAATAAGGGACAAGAATACTTTTTTTTGAAAGGAACTAGTTAGACTACCTACAATAAATCTAACCATCTTAATGTTTACTCCATAAAGACCTCAGGGGAGCAACAAAGAAGTGGTACTTGTGGCATTGTCCATTGGTGGGAAGTGTGAACTCTTCTCCTTGTAGATATTTGATCTTGAAGGTGTTATTTCCCAATATTTCTACAATTTGATAGGTGTCAATCCATAAAGGTGTGAATTTTCCATGTTTGCCCTTAGGCTCAGATGCTTTGTCCCAAAGGAGAACTAGGTCTTCTTGTCTAAACACCTTGATCTTTGATCTTTTATCAAATCATATTTTCAATATAGTTTGATGCGTGCTAAAATCAGCAAAGATTTTCTCCCTTGCATCTTCCATATGAATTAAGTCCATTAATCTTGAGTTTGCTAATTCATGACTCTCTTCCATATATTCCTACATGAATATGTACATGGGAAACTTAAGAGTGATATGAAATATTGGCTCCTAACCATACATCAATATAAAAGGTGATGCCTTTAAATCTTGTTTAATAATGATCCTATCTACCCATAATGCATACTTGAGCAACTTATGCCAAGTCCTAGGTTTATCTTCAATAGATTTCTTGATTTTTATTATATTTTTATTGGTATACTCAGAAACTCCATTTATTAGGGATAATGGTTGGATGAAAACTTAAAATAGATACCATTATTATAAACCCATTTAGTCATCTCTATGGATGAAAATGCAAACCCATTGTCACACACTACAAAGATTGGAGTTCCAAATCTAGTACAAATATTATCTTCCATGAAGTTGATCACCTATTTTGTTCTACATTTTTTAGTGGCTACAACTTCAACCCACCTTGTACAATAATCTATGGTAGTTAGGATGAATTTGTGACCTTTAGATGAATTTGGGTTGATTACTCCTAAAATGTCCAACCCCCATTATGAAAATAGTTTGTCAACCATGATTGGTTGTAGAGGCATTAATACTTTAGGCTCTTTGGTGTTAAAAATTTGGCAAGAATGGCATTCTCTCACATGTTTTTGAGCATCCTTGAAGATAGTTGGCCAATGTAGCCAGCTCTAAGAATCTTATATGTAGTAGTCTTACCTAATGGGTATCCATTGCCAAAATTCTCATGGAATGTACTCATGATTTGAGTAGCTTCCTCTTTTGAAACACACCTAAGGTAGACTCATTCAAATTTTTTCTTTCATAAGACTCCATTCTTAATTAGATAATAAGAAGATTTGATCCTTAAAGCCTTCTTTTGCTCCCTTCTTAGTTTTTTAGGACATGTACCATTAATTAGCAAATGAATAATAGAATCATACCATTCACCAGCTTTAAATTTATGTTGATCAACTTTCAAAATACTTAACTTATAGATGGTATTAGAAATCATTTGGATCAAACATTGGTAACTTACCAATTTTGCTATTTTCATTTCTATGTCATATTATTGTAAAACTAACATCCTCTTACCTCTGTATTCTCCAATTTCATTATGGCTTAACATAAATTTTTTGGTAGGGTCAGGTAGAATAGCATGCACCTTATTTCTAAGGATGTAATACCTAAATTTATTTACTACCTTTACTAATGCATATGCCTACTTATCAATCAATGAATAGTTTAACTCAACATTCTTAAAATTAGTGATCATAAAGGCTATTGGGTGATCACAGCTTTCTACTTTTTAAGTCAAAAAAACAACCATGGTATAGGTAAAATTCCTTTGAAAAGTTAGGACTTATCAGGATTGGAGCCTGGATAATGGCCTCTTTAATGTAATTGAATGCCTTTCTAGATTCTTCATTCCATGATACCTTAGCATCCTTCTTGAGTATATTGTTTAGTGGCTTGACAATCTCTACAAATCTAGAAATGAATTTCCTTACAAAGTTTATCTTACCAAATAATGAATTTAGCTCTTTCCTACTATTTGGGGGCTCTATTTTAGATAGATCCTCTACCCTTTTAGGATCTATAGAGATCCCATCCTTGGTTATAACATATCCCAATAGTTTACCTTTAGTAACATGGAAAATAATTTTATTTGGATTTAAGGAAATCCCATACCTTATACATCTTTCAAAATTTGTTGCAAATGCATAAATTAATCTTCCCTATTTTTATAAAAAAATGTTAGATTATCCATATAAATAATGATGCATTTACCTATCAGGCCCTAGAAGGCATGATCCATGGCCTTTTCAAATGTAGCTCCTAAATTTATTATCCCAAAGGGAATCCTCTTGTAAGAAAAATTTCCCCACTTGGTGATGAAAGTTATCTTCATATTGTCTTCTTTTTTAATTAATACCTAGTTATAACCGGAAAAGACATCAAGAAAAGACATCATGGCTGAACTTAAAACAACTTGTATAACCTAATTGAGAGAAAGAAGAGGATAGTTTCCATTCTTTTATGCTTTTTTTAAGTTTTTAAAGTCAATAAAAAGCCTAATCTCACCATTCTTCTTTCTATATGGCACCGTATTATACACCTAGATAGAATTCCTAATGGGAAAGACTATCCTAGTATCTATTAGTGTGTTAGCCTCTTTAAAAATCTTTGGCTCTAAGATAGGGTTTATAGGCCTTTATTTATATCTAAAGGGGTTGTATCTTTGTTTAAGATGTATAGAATGGGTAATGACCCTTGGATCAAAGATATTTAAGTCATCATAATACCATGCTATGACGTCTCTGTATTGGGTAATGAAATCTTTAACTTTCTTGTTCTCAATGTTTGTGCAGGCTTTCCCAATGTTTACTAGTTGGGGTTGATCTTGGAGACCAAGATCAACAACATTATAGTCTTTTCCACTTACCTTGGGAATCTTAGAAACTTCAGCCAGTTTGTCCTAATCAAATAGTCTCTCTAAAATGATCATCCCCTTAGGGATCTTGTTTTCATTCAACTAAATGACTTTAATATCAAACTTGTCATCCTTAAATGCATTTTCATTAGTCTCATAAACAATATGAGAATAAAAGTCCCTAGAATTGGTCATGAAATCCAATATCTATTGATCATCACTGAAAACTTGAAAATGGTTAACATTATCAAGCACTAAAAGACAAGGGACCAACTCAATGCTAAAATTGGAGGAATCTTGGTTGGTTGTAGAAAATGCCAACTCATAAACAACTTGGTTTTATTCTCTAGGGATGGAGGTAATGTTAAAATCAATAAAGGACTCAATCAAATCCCAAAGCTTGAACTTACACCTCTTAAGATATGAGATCTTACATTGGTATTTACTTATTACTTGGTTGACCACTAGTTCTAAATCCCCATAAACTAGAAGTTTTTTGACCTTATTATTTATAAAAAATTGAAAACCTAAGATAATGTCTTCATATTTAGCAAGGTTTTTATTACAAGGGAATTGGATTCTATAGGAAGCATGGTACTTCTCACCAAGAGGTTAGTAATGACAATACCTACTCCAGACATAGACTTGCACCCAGCATCATCAAAATGCAATTTACATAGTCTAAGAACAAAATGAATAACCTTAAGATCACATACCTTATTATTATCTAGGGTAAAAAACCCTAAGTCTAAGTCAATTATGTTGACCCTCTCATTCACAACATTTTACTCTATTATCATGTATTTCATCCTTGGTTCCCTCTCAACCTTGGTTTGATTAGGAACTCCCATCCAAGGTAGCCAAAAATGTGAGGAATATATGGACATGTAACCATTAAAGGAATTAGTCCACTCCCTACTCAATAAGATTCCATAAACATATCAATAACTTGAACATCAATAAATTGTTGCACTCTAGGTTCAAAATCTAGTTACATATGAACATTTAAAAGTTTCCCAATAACTTTAACTCTAGATTTGTCTAATCAGGTGACATCCCTATCATATTTTATAGGTTTAAAATAATTTTTTTATATACCTATTGGCATGATGTTGGTAGAAGCACTAGAATCTAGTAAGAAATTATTTAAGCTCTTACCAAATATCTTGATAGTGAGCAAGAAAGGAGGAGATCCAGCTTTGGATTTGTACATAGTCACATTGGCATGGTCATATTTGGGTGGCTTGTTGGAATTTTTTGATAGAGATTCTAGTAGTAAGTCCCTTTTCTCTATAATATATATAATTTCATGCAATGTAATATTAGACTTTATTTTCTTCATGTCCTCAACAATGTTGTATATAGTTTCAGAAGAAATAGGAATATAAATGTTAGGTTTAGAGGTACTCCCTTTGGGTGGCTCTAGATTTTTGTTTGAAGAAGTGTCTAGAGGATTTATAAAGTTGTTTGGATGCATTGAGGTAGTAAAGGGATGCATATACTCTATATTCCTCAAGGGATAGGTCTTCTCCAAGAACTATTAAAAGGCTTGGATCTCCTCAGGGATCTCATCAGGTTCATTTTCCTCTTGAAAAGGGAAATAAAAAGTATCCACCATGAAGGCTTGATAAAATGACTTAGATCCCAAATTACTTGTACCACTTTCCTTATTAAGGACTACTTAAAATGTATCCAACTCTTCTTGGAAATCTTCAAAATATTTGCAAAACCCAATGTAGTCAATTTAACCATGTTTGGTTATGCAATGTACTCTACAATAATCAGGGAATACAATACTAGTAAGGATAGTATCCATGGTATTATTTTTAGAATATGGCTCATTATTCCTATTTTTATAAAAACTATCATTTTTAAATCTATTATTTGGTCTACTATACCTTTGAAATGAAAAGTTCCTACCAAAGCTTTTAGAAATGTTTCCAACTTGCTTTTATAGCTAAAAAAATTTAGTGCTCAACTTTTGGACCATTTTTTAGATAGTTTCATTCTCATTTTTAGGGGTTTCAAAATTATGTACTTGGTTATTGTTAGTAGATGGTATTAGATCCCTTTGATAATTTGTATTTAAGTCATTAGTATGATGATTTAGAAATCCTAAGTTCTAATTGGGAGCTACATGACTCAATGGTAACTGATTTAAGTTTGGAAGTTGATTTAAGATTGGAATATTTTGGTTATTGTTGGGGAATAAGTTTAGCATGGGCATATATGGGTTGATGTTTGAAACAAAATATGCCATTTTCCATTGGGGTTACATCTTATCATTGCCTCAAAATAGGCTCTTGATAATGAATTTATAGCTATCATGTATCTCTTCAAGATTAGAAAGGTCATGGGATATATTGCATCTTTATAGATTTCTAAAGATAAGACATCATTAGGCTTATAGGGTTCTATGTTCCTGCTATACATTTTCTAAAATATAGCATTAAATGACCTAATAGGCTCATTTGCATATCTTATAATGGTGGTGAATTGATGGGAAATAACACAAGCACTGAAAATCTTACTAAATTGATCTATAAAAACATCGATGAAACCATCCTAACTAGTGATGTAATTATCAGGCAAGTTCAAGAACCATTCATAAGTAACATCCTTAAAGGTAAAGGGGAATAACTTGAAATCCAAAATCCTCATTCATAACATTTAACAACCTTAAGGCATATTTAAAATACTTAATGTGTTCTTTAGTAGTTGTCATACTGGTTGGACTAAATGTAGGTAATTACTTCTTGAGGTTATGTGGGAGATCATGTTCCACACCTGGTGCATTGATTGAAGATTTTCCCAATCAAGCCATACATAGACTAATATTGAATGCAAAGGTACCTTGAAGAGGTGAAGTTGGAAAATATTTGGATCTTATGTGCCTACCTTTGTCACACCTATCCTTTTGATATACCTCAAGTTTAAGCAAGGGTTCCCTTATCTCTGAATATGATCTGGTTCAAATCTCTGGCAATTCCATTTCAAAATTTGAAGATCCTATTTGAAATATGGTGTATCAAGATAATATTTATAAGGAAAAAGTATTAGACCTACACATTAAGCTCATTTTACAAAGATTACATAAAGAACAGTAAAGGACATTGATCTTTACCTAGAATAGTTCAAATATGTATCCAATTATGCTAATATGATCTACCTTTATAATTTTAAATTAAACTTAGATCTATGAAAGATATGTCTATATTTGATCAAAAAAAGCCATCCTAACCTCAAATACTATGGATTTTTAAAGCTTAAGCTACATTTATCAAAAACAAGCATTAAATCTCAAAAAAACCTTGATTTTTGTCTAAGGAAGCACAAATATACACCACAAACTACAAACATTAATGATATTTATATTTCTAATCAAATATTTCACTTAAAAACACAAAGATACATTGATCTTAGATTAAAGTATGATAAAAATAACAAAGATTCAAATAATTCACAAAGAGGCCCTCCTCTTAGTGCTAGCAAAGATGCCTATTGATGCCTCTAAATGTACCATAGGGTTCTTAGTGTTTAAAGAATACTTCTCATTTTAGAATTCCAGGAATCTATATCATGAGTAATAGGTTGTGGTGACCTGATGTCACTTATGGTGAAATAATGATAGAATGATTTATTGGTGTTCCACAATATTTATAATGAGTGATGGTTGGGAGCCATCATGGTCCATTCTTTGTGAATTTTAAAGGATCAATGTTAACTCAATGAATTATGATTCACATTTAAGATACAAACTAATCTAGATGCATATTTATAATGAAGTTTAAACTCAAGTGATTTGGCATAAAAAAGGAGAAAAGAGAAGGCTAAGGTATAAAAGAAGGTAATTGATTGCCTGTCTTAGTCTCAAATATTATGACAAAGCATCTACTACAATTGAGTATGCATTCAAACTACCATAAAATTCAAAATAGTTGAATCTCATATTTCACTATATACCAGTCAAACTTTAAGGATGATGTAAAGAATCATAAGTGAGAACTAGATTTAATTTGAAGATTTACTACTATAATCAAATAACATTAGCACATTTGAATACAAATAAAAATGAAATGAATCAAACCCAAGATCCTTTCAACTAATCTAGCACATGCACAAATTAAAAATCTTATGATAAGAAAATGTAACCCAAAATTCAAAGACACTATTCAAATTTAAGACATAAAAATTGGCAATTGAAAGAAGAAGCTATGCTAACAATTGAAACATTTAATCTGGATAATCTTTTCATAATTCATTTAATTGCATTAATTTTTTTAAGTATACCAATTTACTCAAAATTTCTCTCTCCCTTATAAGATGGTGATACATGAATTTTATAGAAAGGTTAGGTAGTATAGTGGTTAGTTACCCCATACAGGTGTACAAAAGATAAGGACAATTGTCCTTCCTTAGAAAGTTCTAAAATACACTTGTCTTTCATAATTATACTGACCCAGGGGTAATATGATAACAAACTATCATATTCCTTACAAAAGAATATTCTTATTTAATTAATATAATGTCATTTACAAAATGAATATTATCTATTGGGTGGGCCCATTATTGAAGGGTACCCTTATTAATCCTATAGTAATTTCATAGCTTTCTGATGTTGATTTTTGATGAGATCTAGTTATATAGGTAGCTTTATAAGGCATACATCCTTGTGGTTAGCTAGGTCATCTAGATCTCTATCATCCTTGGTCATAGCCTCTTTGATACTCTTGGCCTTTGTAATCTTTTCCTTATCATTTAATATCATGCCTAGGATCCTACCATTGTCACTACCTAATTTTCCTTATCTCTTTATTTTTACTTCATTCATCACTAAAGTGACTCTATGCTTGTATTCAATTTTATCAATGATTCTAAGGGCTGTGGTTTTGGTAGGATTAAACATCATGGTGCCTAAGATCTACTTAATCCTAGTGATCAATTCTTTGTCATCCACTAGGAGTCTATTGAAATTCTTCATCCATGCACTTAAACTTTGAATTTTATCTACTACTATTCCCAATATGGCATTCAAATGAGCTAGACTGATGGTTTTGGACTTTGGGATTCTGTCCCTAATCAAAATGCTAATGAGGTCTCTTATTTTAGTCTCAACCTCTTGTCATTCTATTATTAATTCCTTGTCCACTTCACTTTTTTGGCCCAAGTCATCTTTCCAGCTTTATTGTCTTCAAAGAATCATACATGTCAAATAATGAAGCCTCAAACATGTCAATGATGGTACTATGCACTAATAAAATGGATTAGGTTTCAAGATTCTATTTTTCCCTTTATAAATTGTGGATTCTTTGTTTCATCATCTAGATCCCAACCTTTTCCTGAGATAACTAAGGTTCAATTAAGCTCTTAACATCCTCCTCATGAATATGATGCTTTCTTAGTTTTTTTCCTTCAACTAGGGCCAGGAACACAAAAGGTTCCACCTTTTGAAAGGTAATATCCTTAGTTCCCACCATGGCCTTTCTAGTGGTGACTCTTTCCAATCTAGTTGTCTTTGGATTAAACTGCATAGTGCTAGATGACCCTATGAATTTTAGAGGTTCTGGGACCTCTACACCTATGTTGCCTAATGTTCCTAGAGCATTTATTGTGTTGCCTTATAGTCCTGAAGTGACCACAATTATTTTTTCCTCTTCTTCCTTCATAATATCCCTAATCCATGGCTTAATGTCCTCATGTACCTCAATGCCACTAGCCTTTGTTATTACCCATGAGTTGGAGAGAGAGGGGATCTTGTATTATTTTCCATAGATGAACCAATTAGGGATGATTGGTCTATATATGGGGAATTCATCACTGAATAGATTGACCTCACTAGTGGGGTGAGTGAGGGTCAATCTTGGCTTCTTCTTGGGTCCAACAAGGACCAATGCTAGTTTTGCTTTCCTCTTCTCTTGGGGTTCCACTAGGACTATGTCAAGAGAAAGCTCTTTCAATTTCTCTTCCTTAGGCTCCTTTGCTTGGACTTGGGATTCTTCAATCTATCCTTCTTCCCCATAAGTATCATATGCCTTTAAAATGTCCTTGAGGGCACCGTCAAATGTCTCATTTGGCCTTAAAGCAATCATGTCCAAATACTCAATTGTTGAAGGTGGTCTTTGGGGTAGTGATGAAGATGAGGGCCCCTCTCCAAGTCTCTGTTCTAGATTTTCCTTTCCATTCCCTTGTTTAATTTGATTTTTCATAATTTGCCCTTGAGGTTATGCTGCTCTACTTGAGGTTGTTCTTGGAATATCCCAGTTGGTCTAGGAAACAAGTGATATTGGAGAGGATGCATCTACCACACCTCTCCTACTATCTTATCATATTTTATTAATCTATACTCAAGCTTGATGTTGTGCCCCTTGATCTTGGACAATACTTCTTCATATTTCTTCACCTTAATGTAGATGGTGTCATCAACACTAAGTTGATGCATATACTTAGGCTTGGGTAACTTCTTCTCTTTTAAATGATTACTTACTATGTTTTTAGGGTACCATATTTTGAGTTCATCAAGTTGAAACCCAAATGAGTTCTTGTGTTTGGACATGGTTTCAAATTGCTTCCAATATTGTAACATGGTTCCTCTAATAATAAGAGGGAAGGTATGGAGAAGGCCCTTATTCTTCTCTTTACAAATTTCATCAATTATATTGATGAGTTACAAAGTAATTTATTTCTCAATTAACTTACTCAGTACATACACAGATAATGTATATGGTGAAGACATTATTCCCTCAATTTGGATAACTATGTAGTCTAGATAAAACCATATGTCAACCATCATCTCTACATATTTTTGATCAATGGATGGAATCTAGGCATGGGAACACCAGTAATAGCCTCCACTATGGATGGGTAGACATATTCACAAATAAATTATATGTTGTTCATGTACTTAAAGATATAAAATTTGGAGTAATGATGGGAAATGGTGGTTTGAACCTTAGGAGACCAATTCTTAATGTCAAGGAAACTGATGGAGGCAAGAAGGACATCTAGTAAATATGACATCATATAGAATTTTTTAGATATTTTATTTTTGATAGTAGTGAACTACCTAGTTAAGAAGACATTGATCAAGTCTCCAATTAGAGGGGCGAGCTTCTCTTCAACCATGAAATACACATAGTGGACCCAAGTCTTGTTTACATAGGTGGTTGAAGGGGCCCCTAATGATCTATTTAATAAGGTCATTATTACAAATGACCCTAATGCCCTCCTTAAATTAGAATATTAGGATATTACCCTAAAATTATCTAAACACATGGGTTCCTTGGTGTAACCAAGGTTTAAGGATGGTATCCAAGTCATGCTTGGAGGTCCACTCCTTGATTTTGGATAATTTTACATGGGGAATTGGGAGGTTTTAGTATTTTTCAAAGGCCATAGGGGAAACTTAAGCTACCTTTTTATAATTACCTTCTTGAATGATCTAATAATTATCAACCCTACAATCTACAAAGTTAGGATCGATAACATCAATACAATGAAGTACCTCAGGCTTGGTAGCAACATGATGAAGTCTGGCCATTTAAACTGTGACCAAGTCATAGTGCCTCTTGTTTACCATGGTAATTCTTTGTTATTCCTTGGTGATGGGTTTTAACTCCTCTATAGTGAAGAAGAGTTCAAACCAATTCTTTGTGCTTAGGGAATTTAGGGATGCAATGTCTAATTTAGTGTCCTTGAAGATCCTACCTTCATTATCTGTTGATAGGTAGAGTTCTATTTCCTCTTTCAATTTCTATCTGTGAGCTATCATAGTTTTTAGTTTTGTAAATTGATCACCTCAGATATTAAATTATCTATATGAAATCCATTTTTTCTAAAAACACAATCAATCTTATTTTGGATCAAATTATAACCAATTGAGTTCGCTTGAGTCACTTTTATGAAAGGTTTAGGGTTTTAGAGATTTAATGGTAGGATGCATCTAGACTCTAGATTATATGTTCCTTACATTTGATTTGGACCTTTTCCTTTATACTTTTGCATTTTTGAGCCCATAAGATCTCTTATTTTTCCTTTTTAGCTTACATGGTGCTTATATGGTATTGATCTAGACCTTTCATGGAATTTTTCATAAATGCTTTTCGAGCACTAGCCATGGTATTTAAAATATCTTCTTTTGTTTTTCACCATTGGATGAGGATCCCATGTGTGACCATGATGAACCATTGATCATGATTTGGGTCTTTATCTATGATTAGATATTTTTGTTACAAGCTTCATAATTGTGACACTTGGCATCTTCACATGCCTTCTTGTGCTTTGTATCCTACATCAGTCATTTGTTAAATGAGCATTAACCATGTGGTGAGCTTGTGGATCTTTGAAAATTCATTAGTGATTTTGCACCATTGGATCATGAAGTGAATTAAGTGTGAAGCATTGGATCATCTGTTAGTTTTGATTTGAATGGGCTTTCACCCACATCAAGCTTGTGGGTTCTTAAGACTCCATTAAAAATTCCATGGGGTCTTCATGTCATTGGATCATCTTCTTGTGATGAAGCATGAGCCATTAATCTTCAAATATGACCAGGTTTTAAGTTAGCATATTATTTAGGTGGGAATTATGCTTAAATTCCTTAGGATAAGGTTTATTTCATGTTTATTAAACACAAAATAAACCTTAGACTAAGAAATTTCTACCTAAGTTTTCTGAATTCAAACAAAGAGAACTATGGATATGTGTTTTTAGGCCAAATTTTATGATGTGTTTGGTTAAAAAAATGAATTATTTTAGCTAAAATATTTATGTCAAGATTATAAAATATGCTCAAGGGGAGGTTAAAATGATATAATAGTCTAATATTAAATAGATTTTTATAGCATTAATAAACACACTAAAACTTTTCATTTGAAACACTTGGCCTAAGTTCTACGTAATGAAGACTCTTTTAAAATAATACTTAGTTTAAGTTTATAGTTTAAGGTTCATGTTATTTGGAAAAAATGCAATGGGGACCTTAAAGTATAGACTTAGACTAAGTTTATTTTGCATATATTTTAGACCAAAAGACAATTACAATATTTGTAGATTGAATATTTCCAATGTTTGAGCAGCTTCTGAGGTCTTCCATTAACCTTCATGGAAATTCACAATATTTTTAGCAACATTTTGGGGTATATTTTAATCTTGAGTAGAATAATTCATTAGCTTAAATTTGGCAGTATTACATATGTCAAATACATCCTTGCAAACATCGAATGATAGTAGTGAGGATGTCAATTTTAAGTTAGTGAATATTTTAAATTTAATGGGATTAAATTTGAAGGTCATGTAGATGTCAAATATACCATCAAAAATATCAAATTATGGTCATGTGAGTATAAATTTTAAGCTTGTGAAACTCTTATAACCCAATGCGAGAGTGCCGCTTGGCACCTTTGCAGGGCTTCCCAGGATCTTAAACTTAATTCACTCTATTGGATCGAGTTGTTATGAGTAAGTGAGGGCTGTAAGATCATAATCTGGGAGCTTGATCATGATTAGTTGTTTCTATCAGGTAAAACCCTTTGTTCTTAATCCTCATATGTAAGGGTGTCATGTATCGATCCTACATGCCTTCTATAATCCTTTGATTTTTCAACTATGTTTCACTTTGTTTAATCAAGTAATCATAATGAAGCAAGAACCATTAGATGAAGGTCAAGAGTTAAACTGTGTTGGGGCCTTCATGCCATTAGATCCTTTTCCTGTGATGAAGTGTGGATCATTAGATCTTCTAAGATACATGTCATTTAAGTCAAAGTTTGGGCATTTCTATCTCCATTAGATCAAATACCATGATAAAGTGAGGGTCATCAAATCTATGAGATGCAAATAATTTAAGTCAAAACTTGGAACTAAATTAGATACTTAGGCTTAGATTATTAAGACTAAGGTGTTGTTTATAGTAATAAATATGTTAGGTCCTTAAGATTTAAAATTTAGGCTAAGATGTTTATCAAAAGGTTCAAGCTAAGAAATATAAAAAAATGACCCTACAAAATGAATATTAGTTAGGTATGCAAGGAAATTAAAAGGGGAAAATAATAAAGGGGACTAGCTTTAGTCATGTTAAAAAACACAACTAAGCTTAAAACATGAATTTTATACTTAGGTACAAAATGGATTTTTAAAAGGTTCCCACCAATTTAGTTCCCACCAATATTCAAATTTGAATTGAGGGTTTTGATAGGGTCCTGGAACATGAACTTATGAATAAAATACACCATGGAACCTATAACTAAAATATATGAAAACCATTTATTATAAATTTTAGATAAAATTAAAGTAAAACAAAACTAAGTAAGCTTGCTTTTGATAAAGTGGATGATATTCAAATTCTACAAATGATCTTAACATGCCATATTTCCATGTTCAATTTTTAGGATTTCTCAAGGGTCCCAATTTTTAAAAAATGGGGGGTATGTTGGCCTCAAAAAATTCCCAAAATGTACATGAGATCATCATAAAAGCCAAAAAAAACTGACCAAGGAGAGTTCCATAAAACCTTCCAGCCCCTCTAAACATATCTCTAACCTAGAGTGTATTTCTCATTCTAGAGAAAAGTGTTTATGGAACTTGGTAAGAATGATATGTATATCACTATTCCTTGTAGCTCTTAATAATTATAACATGTCAATACTTCCACTACTCCATAAAGGTCTTAACAAGTATGATGATGAATAGGAATTAGAAATACTACATTTAAAATGTATAAAAAATTATGGAATAACCATTCTATAATATACATGTGTATGGCCATATAACTAAATTTGACAAGTCTATCTATTGGATCCAAAATCAATAATTATTAATTCAATGTGAGATTAATTAGGATTCACTCCTATCACTTAGTACTCACTTTCCTAATTCACCACTCTTCCCTTAGGTCTCTATGACCTAATGATATCCATAATATACAGAAGCTTCAAATAATCAAAATTTTACACTAACAGATTATAAAAAAATACTATATGCTAAATAATTCTAGATGTACCAACATACATACCAAATAATTCATATAGTTATTTTGTAATTGCATTAAGTTACCAATAGCCAAATATAACTAGTATCATATTTCACATCTTAAGCTATAGTTTTATATTCATAGTTAAGAGGAAATAATGTTAAAATTAACATAACATACAATGGCCAAGGATAACACCATTTTTACAACCTTATAAAAAAATAAGCGAGGCAATGTCTCCTTGCTTTTTCATCTAGTACTCAACAAGTTACAAGTTTATCTCAACCCTTTTAAGTCAACAAGATGTTTCATACATCCCATACCGTACTTTTTCCTGGTGAAAGGTACATAAATAACTCTTAAAAATAACATGCTTTAAAAAGAGAATAATGGTATTCTAAATAAAGGTATATAATAACATAATAATTATAAATAACTAGAATTAATATAAATTCAAGGTTCTCCATTCCTTGTGGTCAAGTTAATAAGTTTGATAAAATAGTGACTCTAAAAATTCACAAGTGGAAAGTATATAACTAACATCTCAAACACAAAATTCCTATACCCCTCACATGGTAAAAGGAAACACCACAACCCAAGTTGCCAAATCATTATTCACTTACCAAAATTGTAAGTATATAATCATAACCTAATTTTATAACCAAAAGGAAAATAATAATCCACATAAACAAACTCCTAAAATAAAGGAATTCTCAACCAAGACATCTATACTCAACTACAAGAAAATTCTCACAACACTAGGTGGTAGAAAACTAAAAATGGTCTTATAAAATTTCCCACTATTAAGATTTGTGTATATAAGACACAAAACTAATGCATATATACTTAAGTGAGAAACATTCCATGCCTTTTAAAACACTTATAATGCAAAACACAAGTGGTAAAGGTGATTTAATTACCAAGAAAGATGTAATCGTAATTGAGATGTTAAATCTAAAAGATCAAAAATATGGTAGGGAATTATTGTTCGTAACTCATGAACTATGATATGCACTTACCTACCCAAACACCTTATAAATCCCTTATCAATGAGACAATTGATACACCAAACCTTTAACAACTCTAAGGGGGTATGAATGCTCCTAGGATACACACTCAAAGTACCACACACACATTCACAATTATCTTTTTTGATAAATAGAAAGATACAAAAATTATAATGGACTTATTAAGTCCTAGACTTCAAGCCACATCTTTGATACCATATGCAATAACCTCATTGGGTGATAACTAGAAATACATGATTTTTTTTAAAACACATATACTATAAATAGATTACACCACTAGAATCTAAGAAGTCATCATAAAAAATACTCTAAGAGTGATAAATGTAAATAAGCATGTGACATCAAAAAGTCACTGATCACTATCAATATATGAAAATACATCATATTAAAATCATAAAAAGTATTTAAAAATAACCAACCACTACTGGTATAATACACAACCATTGATATCAATCCATACTAAATAGGTAATTGCAATTATTCATGATAATGTTTCCAATAATCAATACAATATATACATTGTAAACATAAGATACAAGGTTCTCTAGAACATGAGTTCCCTGATCTCTCCATTATTTGTAGCAACCTCAATAGTCATCTCAAAAGTAGTACTGCTATGGGGGGAGAGCATCATCTAAGCACTTTTCCATACCAAAAATAGACTAATGATCTCCTTCACTAATCCCATCAAGAAATGGCCCTTCCTTCATGGATGAGTAGATAGTGATGGTGTGGGAATCTAGAGAACAAACAAGTACCCGTGTGATATATGATTTCTAAAATTAAACATGTAGTGTATCAAAGAAAGCTTATTATATTATAAGACATTTCACAAATATGTAAATCATACTCATAAAATGATAATGTCTCACTAAACATAATTTGGCCAAATTTTTAAGAATAATAAATAATAGTGATCTATAGATCAATAAAAATTCATACACACCACTTGATCAAATTGACTTTATTTAGAATTATGAGGCTAGTAAGCCAGTGAAGTCCATCTCACTCCTTACTCAATATTAGCACAATGAGATTGGTTAAACATAATTCAACCTCAAGATTCATACAATTTACATCCTACTAGAAATCATAACACATAACATGCTAAACATATGAGTAATCAAAGCATACATTTAATATGTCAAACATATGAATGAATATTACATTATTATCTATCCCATATTTAGAAATAATGACTACAGTTTATACCACCTAGGTAAAATACACATTTAACTACATATTTCAATTACCACAATTATATTTCAAACATACTACATGTAGATCCAAGAATATTAATGGAACCACCAGTATTTGGTAGGGTGCTAAAGAAAACCACTAAGAGGCTACAGGGATCAGGGTTTCTATGGGCTATAAGAATCTATAGTGGCTATTTATTTTTCTAGATTAAAAAAAGATATAGATATACTTGTAAAATAGGTTGGGGATAACATGATCAAGCATACAAAGGAAGCAGGTATCTCTAGCAGATCCAACCATAGTAAGTCAAGTAGCTAAGACTAGACTATTGATTGCATACATAATGCAAAAATAATGATACCAAATGAAGAGAGCTAATAATTGAAATTAAAATCTAGAATCTAAGGTAATTTGAGTCTAAATGAAGGACATTTTAAGAAATAAATAAATTTTCAAGAAAGAGTTCAAGAGTATGCCTAGTCTATATTTAAGCTATCTTTCAACTTCAACACTATCACTTTGTAACAATGCAATGTTTTAATTTAATGAGAGAGAGAGAGAGAGAGAGAGAGAGAGAGAGAGAGAGAGAGAGAGAGAGAGAGAGAGAGAGAGAGGAGAGAGAGAGAGAGAGAGAGAGAGAGAGAGAGAGAGAGTCTAAGCAAGTTTTATAATTCATTTTGAGAATGTAAAATTATAGTAAACAATGATAAATGCTTCTAAAGAGAGTAATGGAATGTAATAAATAAATATTTAAATTAATTAAATTATTATTTAACCATATACAAATTTATGAAACTTCAAAAACTACTCTAAGAAGTGCGCAAAATAACTAATTTGCTAAAATAAATCAAACCTTAGCATATATACTACAACAAATAAATAAAGAGTTTAAATTTAAAAAGTAAAGTTCAATCATATCAAGCTCAATAGATGATAAAAAAATTTACCAATTTATTTTCAAAGATAGGAGGTAAGAGAGGAATAAGATCAAGTTGTGTGTAGGTTGGGTCCAGACCAAGAGCCAAAAGTTGTGGAAGAGGTGAAGAAGAAACTACCAATCTATGAAAACTAATGCAAAGAGCATAAGAGATAGGTAAAATGGAGTCTTAATAGAGTAATGATAAAATCACAAGTTTTATGAACTCTATCAACAATAATGTGAATCACCATTGGAAGCTATAATAGAGTAGGGCATCCCTTGTCACAAAGAAAGCTATTGTGTCAAGCAAGAACTAAGTGAGATTCAAGGAGGTAGCCAAGCATTGAGTGTGAATGATAAAATTAGAAGATTAGATAAAATATGTAGGAGATAATGAATGTATAGGTGTAAATTAATGAGGAAAAACACATATATCCCAATCATAATCTGCCAACAAGCTAAAAACTAGCCATTTTTGACTATTTGAGACCAAATTGGTCCTTTTTCATACATTCTGCCTAGGCCACAACCTAGGCTATATCTTTTGTGAAGGAAAAATGTAGCTTAGGATATGTGTTTACTCCCTAAGTAATATATTAAGTCAAATAGGGGCCTAGGGTGGTCAATAAGCTCCTGAAAGGGTCTTGAGGGGTCCCCAAAGAGCCCGTATGACATGAGAAAAGACCAAGATGGTAGGATGAAGTGTAGGGGATGATAATAACATGAAAGAAAGGTATAAGTGAGTGTAAAATGTCTCCAAGTGGGATAAATAGGGTCAATATTTTACATGTGAGCTGATGGGTGTTGAGGACTCAATACTAGCAATTGCCGACTAAGAGGTGCGCCATGATGGGTGTTGAGGACTCAAGACTAGCAATTGCTGAAAGGCAATATTAAATTAGAACAATATAAGTGAGTTGCATGAGGGAAATAAATAATTAAACCAAGACAAAACCATAGTGGTTGACCAACACCAATCATGATAAGAGGTAACAAGGGAAATTGGGGGGAAGTTTAGAAAAGATGAAGACCGATCGATAAGACTAGAGCAAATCTTGAACCACCATACCTAGATAATGACCCTACCTATAAATATGATAGAAAAGAGAGAGAGAGGGAATTATAGTGGATTAATTACAAAAATTATAAAAATTATTAAATAAAAGAAGTACAATAATTAACTTATATCCCTAGGTGCCCAGGAAATAGGGCACTAGCCTGTGAAGTTAATGGGGACCTAAAAGGGGTCTTGGGGATGAAAATGGGGCTAGAAATACCACAAAGAAGCCTTGAATTAAAAAATAGAGGCCACCAATGTGCTCATAACGTGCCTAAATCCCTAAATAGAGGTTTCATAGTCTTAAATGAAAAAATGGGTAAACCACCCGAAAAGGGCCCACAAAAAACAAGAAAAAGGGCTAAAAGAGGGGAAAAGAGAGAAAAGTAAGGCATTTTCACTCTTTTTTTTCAATTTGAGAGAGAAAAAGGAGATACCATGAGAAACCAAAGCCCATTTAAAGCAAACAAGGACATGAGATAATTCTAAAGACACACAAGATGGTCTGAGTAAGCTCTATGAACATTTTTTTGTAAATCTATTCTTTTTTGGGGGGGTTTGGAAGGCCCTAGATGAATTTTGACTCATTATAAATGATTTTTTAGATGAATATAATGAGACAAGGACTAAAAATGGTGGTATATATGAGCCAAAGATAATAGGACTAACAGGATCTCAATCTATGGCCCATGGAGAGAGAAATGGGGAGCCTCAAGATGTCACTGCATAGGCCATTTTCCTAGAAAGCCATAGCTTAGGGTAGTGAGGATCTAGGATAGGCCCTGGGGAGCCTAGAATAGCCTAGGAGGTCCTAGAATGGGATGGAATAGGAAGAATAAAGTAGCAATAAGATAAATAGATAAAAATAATTATTTTTTACTTGCTCTTGCTCATTTTTCAGTCAGTAGACTAATCCATTTGCCTATTTTCTTTCTTATGCAAACATGTGTAGGAGTTAACATACCAGAGGAGGAAGAGGCTTCATAAGTGTGAGAGTAGTTGACATAGAGATATATACCATGTGAAGTGACTAACTGAGAGAGAGTCCCATTATGGTTAGCCAAGGAGGAAGATACTCTACATGTAGAAGATGAAGATTTCCTATGGAGTGTAGGACTTTGGAGAGTAATACACATGCCCTCATTACATTAATCTAGGGACATGGTGAATGTGTTATTGATCAAATAGGTACTAGAGACACATGTCTTTCATCCAGGGCCCAAGCTAGAGGTCATCCTTAGTATTGAGGATGTCTATTAGATCTATGGGCCAGAGCCTATAGGTAAAGAGATAGATATACCATAAGTACAGGATATAAATGCATTTGATATCTACTTGGTGGGACCTCACCCTTATCATAATATCCATTGAATATAGATCACATAGTTATTATTTGGGGTACCTACATTTTGGATAGTGATAGTAGGTATTATGGTTAGGAGGCTCTATGTTGACCAGAGTATGGGGTAACTACCACTCTCTTGGATAGGAGTTTTTTAATGAAAAAGGGGGGACATAGATATGTTGGGGCTAGTATATCCTAGGTATACTATACCAATAACTAGATCACATCTAGTGCATAGGGGTAGGTAGATTGACACAACCCAACTTACTTATGTCATAGACTTATGAGAGGCTCCCACTGATATGACTGAGGACACCATAAGGTAGTGATGTGTACCCTATATTAGAGGATGGAATGGCATGAGATAAAAAATTCATAGATATGGCTGGGCCTATGCAAACCAACTTAGATATGGATATAGTAGGTAATTATGTCCATGATCCCTTCAGATCCATGGTGTGACTAGAAGATGCTGAGGTAGATACCTACATGGGACAAGAGGAGCTCTAAAATACACAAGGGTCATACCATCATCTAGGGAGATAAGATCTAGTGGTATGAGAGAGATGAGCATAGCCTAGCCCAGTTAAGGCTAAGCATGATAGGCAAGTGAGATAGACTGAGGGGGGAAGCAGTGGAAAGAGTCCACCATAGTGAGGACCACTACCACTATGAGGAGCATAACTTATAGGAGAATCATAGAGGCCATCATAACTACTAGGTAAGATAAGTGTATTTGTTATGTATCAATTTATATTTATACTCATCATTAGGGAGAGTCGATATGTGACTAACATATGTGATCTATGTGTGTAGGAGACTAGCCTAGTTAGACTGGACCCCAAGTGGACCTACTATTGAGGGATTTATTCCTTGATGTGGTAGTGATGCCAATGATGGAGTGGGTGATATATATATATATATATATATATATATATATATATATATATATATATATATATATATATATATATATATATATATATATATATATATATACATACCTATAGGGGTAGATCCACATAATCCATTTTGGTGGGTTGATGCACAATCCTCACTCAAATTGGTAAGGGCATGACATAAGATACCATAACTAGAGGCAAAGTCAACATGGCATGAGGTAGACACATCATGATTAGAGACAGATGAAGCATAGCATGAGATGGATATAATGTAAGTTGAGGTATAATTAGATAGATTAGAGGTTGAGATAGATCAATTGTGGGTTGAGTCAGCCTGAGAGTAGACTAGAGGAGTGAACATGCCTGGAGATGGGGCAGACTAGTTGGTGACCCTAGAGTAGATAGTGGCTTGACTAGTCACTAGGTAGAGTTCAAGGTCTCCACCAGAGGTGTGATTACCATATATGTAGCCCAATTATAGGCTAACTAAGATAGTATCATATTTACGGCCACACACATGGCAATTTTGGGGATTGCAAGCCTAGACTGAAAGGAAGCCATGTGATGTACCTAGAGAAAAAATGTGTATTTTTTGTCATATATATGCAACTCTTTCTCATTATTAGCACATTCATGTATATCATTTTGTGTGTGATGTTTATTATTTATTTGATATAGACTACTAGATATAATGTGATTATATAATAGGCATTACTAATAAACAACCCATGTGCACACACAAATTCAACTGGCATGGATGTTAGTGGCACTAGAAAAGAGGAAAGGTTCACTTTACCATATAGGAAAATTTCATAGAGGGTCATGTGGGCCCTATACATAAAATGTTTTGAGGCATAACCCATTAATTAGGTGTGATAGGGGCTTACCTTCAAGGGTCAAGAGATGATAAGCCCCATTCTCTAGAGAGGTAGTGATAACAAAAGGTCCAAACCACTTGTGCACAAGTTTGCCCTTCTTATGGTGTTTCTTGTTAAAAATGAGGACCATATAACCTACCTTGAATTGATGAGGGTACACCAACTTCTTGAATTGGTTTCACTAATGGTGCTAGTAAGCACAATTATGCTTAAGAGCATAACTGCTCATCTAATTGATCAAAATTGATGAGGTGAGTTGTGCATTCTTCCTCATCATAAAGAGATCCAAATGTCTTAACCCACAAAAAAGATATTAAGACATCTAAAGGAATAACAACCTTAGACCCATACATGAGAGAATATGGGGTTACCCCTATGGCCATTCAAAATCTAGTCCAATAACCTTATATAGTAGGATAGATCATGAGATCCTAGTACCTCTTGGACTAGGCAATGGTATGGAGAAGCATCTTCTTCAAAGTTTTATCTAAAGATTATTATTTCCCATTTCCTTAGGGGTAATGAGTAGAGGAAAATCAAATCTTAAACCCTAAGTGTTTAACAAGCTCATGCATCTTAGAGCATTATAAGCCTGGGACATTATCGATCATAATCATAGTAGGCACTTTAAACCTATAGATAAGCTAGTTTAAGATAAAATTGGTGATGGTCTTCTCACACATGCTGCTAAGAGGAATGGCCTCAACCCACTTCATAAAATAGTTAGTGGTAGTGATGAACCACTAATGAACATCATAAGAGGTGGGTTTGAACTCATTGACAAAGTTGAGAGCCCAAACCAAGAAGGGCCAAGGGGTAAATATAAAGTATAAGAGGTCATCAAGGGCATTGATGGCATCCCTAGTGACTTGGCACATCTTACACTTCTTAGTGTATTGGATTGTATCCTTAACAAGAGTGGGCTAGTAGTAGCCCATCCTGATAATACATTGAGTGATGGCTTTCCCTCCTAGGTGGCCACCATAAATTCTCTCATGAGACTCCTCTAGTGTGAGAGGAATATCCTCAAGGAAAAGGCACTACATCAACACACCATCAAGAACTCTCTTGAATAAGATGCTACCAATGATGACATAGTAGATGATGAGCTTATGGATTTGATAGAATTCTTGTGAAAGAGCTTAAATGGGATAAGATTGGTACTAAAAGTAATGGAAAATTTCTTGATACCAATCACATTTGAAGACTTTAGCATGGTCAAGATCTCATTAGGAAAGGCATTGTTAACAAATTTCATGCTAGGGTTAGGTAATGTGCACTCAATGAGTTGGTTAGCCATATCTAATCCCTTTGTAAAATTTTGGTTAATGATACAGAGTTCAAACTCTTAAATAAGCATGATCTACCTCACAGTCATACTAGCAAGATGTACCTTATTAAGTAAGTAATTGAGTGGATCAGACTGGAAAATCACATTGCTAGTCTATCCCAACATGTAATCTCTCAACTTCTTTGTAACATAGATGAAAGAGAGGCACTAATGTTCAACTAGTGACTAGTTGAGTTTAGGGCCAACCAACATGCAAGATATTTTGTAAACAACTCTCTCCCTACTGGTGTCATCCTTTTGGCACATCATGCCACTGATGAAAATATTAGTGATATAGGTATACAAGATGAAATCATGCCCCTCGATGGGTACCATCAAGATGGGAGGATCATGAAACATACACTTTAATTCCTTGAAATCCACTTGGAATTTAACAAACCATAAAAATGAAGTGTTCTTACATAGGAGATGTGTGAAGGGTATGGATTTATGAGCATACTCCTCAAGGACACATTTGATAAAGTTGAGTCTTCTTAGAAATGACTAAAACTAAATAAGGTTACATAGGGGAGGCATCTCAAGGATCACCTTGATCTTCTTAGGATCCAATTCAATACCCCTCTATAAAATGGGGAAGCTGAGAAGCTTTCCAACAAAAACACTTAAAATGAAATTCTTGGGGTTGAGACTGATGTGATACTCTCAAAGATGCTTAAAAATGATCTTGAGGTCTCACACATGCTCATATTGATTATGGTATTTGATAAAGACAACATTGGTATAACACTCAAAATTCATATGGATAAGGTCATGGAAAATGTGGGTCATCACATGTTGATACGTGGCCCTAACATTTTTTTAGACTAAAAGGCATGGCAACATAATAGAAGGTACTCATGGGGTAGTGAATTTCATCTTGTGTTGGTCTTTAGGTGTAATCCAGATTTGGTTATACCTAGAGAAACCATCCATGAGGGATATGATCTCAAATCTAGTGGTAGAATCAACAATCTAGTCTATCAAAGGAGTAAAAAAGTTATCTTTTGGACAAGCCATATTGAGATCCTAAATGTTGATATAAATCTAAATAGATCCATTCTTCTTGAGAATGGGAAAAATATTAGAAATCCATCGAGGGTAGTAAATAGCTTGGATAAAGCCAACTGAGATGATTTTCTGAATCTTTAATTTGACTAATTTAGAGACTTTAAGCACCATTAGTCATTACTTTTGATGAACATGCTAGGGCCCATCATCCACAATGATATTATGGAAAACTATGTCAGGATCCATTCTCTTCATATCAGTGTATTCCCAAGTGAATACATCTAAAAATCCACGCAAGAAGGTGACCAAAACATCCCATTCCTCTAGAGTAAGGATCACACTAATCTTGATGATCTTAGGCCTTGATGAAGTACCAAGATTTACATCTATGGATATTTCAACATCCATAGCATTGCCTTCCTTAAAAAACTTAGGCACATGAGGGAGTGACTCATATAATACTTTAGGTTCAATCTCTAGGACATTCACTATAGGAATTCCCAGGGTTGGTCCATCCATGAGAGAAATTTCCAAACCAATATGATCAAGGGGATAATGATACTTATGATAAGATGGTATGATCTTGGTGTAAGAATTTATATGCTTAAATAGGTTGTGTGTCATAACATGAATGAAAAAACACTTGAGATTAGACTTAGCCACTCTAGCAGTCTTAATGAGAGATGTATTGATAGAGCCTATACTCTGATGGGAAAAGCTTGATGTAAGGGGAAGAACAACTTCCAAGGAAACATATTAGAAGAGTTATTCAAAAAAGATGAGTTGGCCTAGTGTTACAGAGTGGAAGAGAGAATCAACTGATGCATGTCAGACTCTAAAGGAATGAACATGGATAGTACTCAGTCAAATCATAATGATCATCCTTGATAAAATGAGACTCAATAGTGGGGGTTGTGTAGGAATTAATAAAGCCCCATGAGGAGACAACTAAACCCTCACTTGAGTGTTTTGTCTTTTCATAGAAAAATACTGAGGGATCTGGGTCAACCTCCATGGTGTGAACCTTACCTTCATGCACAAACTACACCATGCAAAACATGGCCAATATGATAGCCTACATGGTAGTGGTCCAAGAAAAACCAATAATCATGTTGTATTAAATATCAAGTTCTAACACACAAAACTTGATTATAACTATCTTGGGACAAACATGACCCAGAGGTTCACATTCCCCATTGGCATACCTATGTCATTATTGAAATAAACACAGTTATGGAAAGAATTAGAGAGCTTCTTATTAATGATCTCAAGTTTGTTAAACACACATAGGGGCATGATATTCAATTCATCTCCTTCATCGATAATGCACCATTTGATGTGGCAATCATCAATGAAAGTCTAAATGTAGAGAGGGAACTGAGCCCTCTTTACAAGAACCAAAGTGTTTGGCAAAGAGGCTAGGTTAAAAGATAAGATATGATGATGAGGGTACTCATTTGTATCAAAGTTGAATAACACTTTGACACCATCACATAGTGGACCCTCATGATAGAGACCAATATGATCAAAGATGAGACCCCTTTACTTAGGGCAAAGTCAAAGAAGGTACCAAATGGAGATACTAGTTGAGATGCCTTGTAACTCCTATATGATGGAGTAAGGATGCTATCCAGCTTGGGGAGGTATGTTACACCTAAATTCAAATTTGACCTTAGGATTCCCTACCCATATGAATTTAATAGGAGGTCCACCACCACTAGTCTTTCCAATAGGGTCAGTGACCCAACTAGAGTGCATGTTGACAAAACACTTGTACCTAGTAGAGGCTATGTAAATAGTAGCAATGATCTTGTTGCTCTTGCACATGGATTTATCTATTAGGTCAGCTTGGGAGGAGGAGTTAGAATAAGTGGAAGAGAAATAAAAATAATGAGGGGCCTTAACCTTTAAATTCTTCTATTTCTTATTCTTCTTCTCCTTATCATGGTCAGGTAGAAGCTCCTTGAACACATTCAAATTTTGATTGGGTTCTTCAAGAGGATAAAATTGTGATAGAGGTGAGGCTTACCCACTAGACTTTTGGGTGGCATAATTTGCATCACCTTACCCCTTCATTTGATGATAGTTACAAAACCTGGTGGGGTTGTAAGGAAACAACATCTGTTGTTTTTCTATACTTGATTTAGAAGACTTATTTTGAGATAGTTTCTTGCTTAAGAGTAGAATCATTGATACCATCACCAGTCACATTACATTTATGATTACATGAAAATGATGAATTTTGGGAAAGTATGGGTCGCATGCCCACATGCACCTCAAATAATTCAAATAGATTCATCATAAGAGGTGGGTTCATAATTGAGGACCTCAAGGTGAACCTCCTACCTCAATGCTCACATGAACATATCATAAAGCTTGTCATCTAAGAACCTAGTCCTGCATGTATGAATGGTTGAATACCACCTACACATAAAATCAAAGTTTGACTCCCCCTTGGCCTAAGACATAGAAGTGGGTGACTGGATGCAAAGGTTAAAGGGTCTATAGATATCAAAATATTAGAGGAAGTTATCTATAAGGAGCTAGAAACTAGACAAGAGCTTCAACTCATAGAGAATGAGCAAAGAGATTTATCATCATTCCTTCACCCTATTTCAAATCCATACATGTCATCATGAATACTATAATATGCTCTGTAGGACTAGATTCTTGAGTCCTATTGAACTTAGGTAGTTCAAGGATAGGAGTAGGAAGGGGAATAACATACACCCAAAGGGATAGAGGATTCTAACAGAGATCCTAATAGGCACAATTGATAGTATGCTAGCAACAAGTTCTCAAAAGGGGCTCATGATGGTAATTTTATTTCCTATGCCTATATATATCATCAAAAACATGGATATAAAGAGGATGATGTCAAGGTGGCACTTAATAAAGAGGATGCTCATGATAGAAATCATCTCTACCATGGTATGGGGAATGGCCATGAGAAGTGTGATGGTCCCCATGAGGATGATGAGAAGATATGGAATACTAATGGAAATAGTCATGATGACCAAAATATCCATGATCTGGTCATGTTCCATTAGATGAGGGTTAATTTATGGGTGATGATGTTCTTGATAAGCATCCCATAGATCTCTAGTTCATAGGTGATGATCAAAATTAACATACTCATCAAAAAAACTAAAGGAAAGGCTAATAGGATGGGAATACCCCCCATGATATGGATACTCACTAATTTGGAATACCTATGACCCATAACATGGATATGAGGGTGTTCTTTCTCTGGAGTCTCCATCTAAGAAAGAGGTGGGGAACTCACATGAGAACTAATCCAGGCACTCAAAATTGAACAAGTATAAACTCTATCTCCAAAGGAAGTATGTTGAAAAATCCTATGGGGAGAAGGATGAAAACCTAAAGGCATCTACTACAATCATCAAAGCTTTCACGTAGCTCATTAGGTCCTAATTTTGAAATGATATCCTCATCACCTTAAACAGGTGAATGAGATGCGACATGAGGCTAAGATGAATCATCCTTAGATAAAAGAAGCTTGGACTTGTGAAAAGAAGGCTGAGTTCATTAGTTATAGATATGCCAATCTTGTTTCCTTTCAAATGAGAGGGGATCTACAATACCATGTTGGGTTGAGGGAACCTCTTAGGTGCTACAATGTGTATGGCATTCCATTACAACCATGACTTATGCATGAGCGAGATTAAAAATGAGACCTTAAATCCAATAAGATTGGCATCCCAAGGGTGAGAGATAGACCATGGATGTAGTGAAGCAAAATTAATAAAATAGATAATAGAAAATGAAAATCAAATGATAACTAATAGGGATAATGACATAGAACCAAAGTAGGATAAAATAGCCAAGGTGAGAGCTGAAACACAATTGAAAGTAAAGCTTAACAAAATAATAGAGGTGAGTTGGCTAAGAGAGATCTAAATAGTATATAACTAACATGAAACCATATATGATATCCCAATAGGTATGCTAGAATGTATATTCAATAATTTTAATAGAACCACTAGTGTTTGACAAGGTGTTAAATCAAACCACTAAGAGGCTAGAGGGCTCAGGGTTTCTATGAGCTACAAGAGATCTATAGTGGCTATCCAATTTGCCAATTTGCACCAAGCTATAGATATACTTGTAAACCTAGTTAGGGATAGCATGATAAATTTTACAAAGGATATAGGTATCTCTAGTAGATCCAACCATAGTAAAGTAAGTAGCTAAGACTAGACTATTGATTGTATACACAATGTGGAAATAATAATACCAAATGAAGAGAGATAACAACTAAAATGCAAATCTAGAAGCTAAGTCAATTTGAGGCTAAATGAAAGATGTTTTAAAAAATAAATATGTTTTCAATAAAGGGTTGAAGATCATTCCTAGTCTAGATTTAAGCTATCTTTCAACTTCAACACTATCATTTTCTAACAATGCAATGTTCTAGTTTAGCAAGAGAGAGATTGTCTAAGCAAGTTATATAGTTCATTTTGAGCATGTATAATTCTATTATGCAATGATAAATTCTTATAAAGAGAGAAATGGCATGTAATAAAATAATATTTCAAGTAATGAAAGTATTCTTTAACCATATACAAATTCAATAAACTTCAAAAACTACTCTAAGCAATGCAAAAAATAACTAATTTGCTAAAAAAATCAAACCCTATCATATATACTAAAAAAAATAAACAAAGAGTTTAACTTTGCAAAGAAAATTTCCCTCATATCAAGATCAATAGAGATGTGAAAAAATTCTACCAACTAATTGTCCAAGCCAGGAAGCAAGATAAGAAGAAGATTAGACTGTGTATAGGCTAAGTCTAGACCAAGAGGCAAAAGCTATAGAAGAGGTGAAGAAGAAACTACCAATCTGAGAAAGCCAATGTAAAGAGCACAAGATATAGGTGGAATGGAATCTTAAGGGAGAAAGGATAAACCCACAAGTTTTAGGAACACTGTCAACAATAATGTGAATTACCAAAGGAAGTTACAATAGAGTAGGGCATCCCCTATCACAAAGAAAGATATTGTGCCAAGCAAGAACCAAGAGAGATTTAAGGAGGCATCCAAGTTTTGATTTTTAATGATCAAATGAGAAGATACGAGTAGAGATACAAGAGAGATTGAATGTAGAGGCTCAAATGAATGAGTAAAATCACATATATCCCAACCCTAATCCACTAACAAGCCAAAAACTAGCCATTTTTGATCATTAGATACCAAACTGGCCCTTTTCCACATGTTCTACCTAGGATGCATCCTAGGCCACAAATTTCATGAAGAAAATGTGTGGCCTAGTTTATATTTTTCCTACCTAAGCCATGACCTAGGTCAAATAGGGGCCTAGGGTGGTCAATAAGCTCCTAGGGGTCCCTAAAGAGCCTGTCTAGCATGAGAAAAGATCAAGATGGTTGGAGGATGTGTAGGGCATGAAAATAACATGCAAGAAAGGTTAAAGTGAGTGGTATATGTCTCAAAATAGGATAACTAAGGTTGGTAGTCTACACGTGAGTTGATGTGTAATCATAGGGAGGAGTAGGGTTATGGGAAGTACAATTGCACTACACCCTATGATTATCCATTTTACTATAACTTATAAGCATGCATCACAATGTAATGTTATATGCTATATATGTGAAAACACTTTCACATAATATACTCACAATAAGTACCATACTCATGTTTTCTTTATAGTATGCAAATATATTTTAATAGTTTAGTCAAGTTATTTTCAAAGAGTCAGATAACTCATAAATAAAAACTCAATCATTATGCTTTCCCATTCATAAAATATATTTATGATATTTAAAAAATAAGTGATTTTAAAGTTTAATAGTAATTTATAGTTTTTTATTTCTAATTAGATAAATTTTCATCTTGACTTATCCAAAACGTACCTAATTATGCCCATAAGTTCTCAAGGCAACAAAGTTTTTCATATTTTGGGTGCATACAAGTATTCAACAATATAATAATTTCTCTTATACAATACATAATAGTTTCATCAAGTACAAAAATATATAAATCACTCAAGATGTGATAATATACTAGTCAAACTATGCAATAGGCACACATATGTGAGATTCTATTATTTAGAAATCTATAAAATAGTTTGCACCTTTAATAGTACTGTATTATAAATGTAAGCATATTCTATATATTTATGCACCTGCATAACATATATTATAGAATACATATATAACTCCCATACTACCATTTTATTCATTTGTTTAGAGTCCCAACCAGTAAATTTTTCACCTGTGCCACGATATTGTTATATGGTTACTTCATGTATACTTGTCTATATTTACCTAATTTTAGTTATGATTCTTATCATTTTTTCATATGGATCAGGCTAATAGTATATGATATGGAGGTCATTGCATTAGGTAATAATAACTAATAGATAAGAATATAAATAAGTTGTGTATTAATAATTATAAATCATTACATTAAATATCTATGAGTCACTATTGTTATATGCGGTTCAATCATAATGATTTATACAAAGTTGGGGGTGTTGTATTTTCCTTATTTTTTTCTTTGCACCATGGTATAAATATATACTATAGATAAAACTAAATTGTTGCTTACCTATCCAGTTTACTAAATAATAAGAGATACAATAATATACAATAATCCATAATTACATCATTGTAATTTAGAGATGACCCAAACACTACTTCGCTATAGCATCGATGCATCTAGACATATAATATAATACGCATGGATAATATTGAATAGTTTAAATTCAATCCTCTATGCATTATTCATCTCATGCATACTCAAGATAAAAATATTATATCTTGTACATTGATGAAGGTTGACACCTATGCTACTAGATATATAAAAGATAATAAAACATAAAAATAGATCAAACTTTGATCCAAGCATACATAAATACATCTAATGATACAAACATCATTTTAAATATGTGAATATTCATATATATTATAATGGCATATCAAATACATAAAAGATCACTACATTTTTTTAAAAATATTGAAATAGTTATAGAAGCACTACAATAATTATACCATTCACTTGAAATAATTATACTATGTAGGTTGAGGTCACCCATTACCAGGTTTCTAGTTTTGTTTAAGTATACATAAACATCCCTAAAGACCTTAGTAAAAGTGCATTATATCTAAAAATGATAGTTTTATAATAACTAGTTCACTACTAAAGCTACCTAAAATATAGTTACATGTTGTGAGGAGTAATAGAATAAAAGTGATATAATATCTAAGCATATCAATCAATAATATTAACATAATCTTGAGAGCATATGTTATCAAGGAGTATGCTTAACACCATATTTTGATTATATTTCAAATATTCTCACCATACTTAACACCATAGATTTGAATAGTTTGACAATTTAATAAATATGTAATCTACATCCCTAAATTATTATAATTAATGAGATATACATTAGTATACTTATAAGTTTACCATGTTATAAGGAAGGAAAAATCATTTAATATATATTACACAAAATTAAAGTGAAATAACCACCTAGTAAACTCTTCTCGAAATACATCTCCATTCTATGCTCTTGTGCTTATTTTCCTCTAAATTTTCTCTTTTGTATATGCACCCCTTACTTTCTTTATTCATATAATATCCTTCTTTTAAATATTCTATAGCCTATCATAAATTCCCATAACATTAACTCCACTTTGAGTTTCCTTTAATTTCTTTCATCTTTCATAGATCATCCCTTTTTATCCTTTGGTTTAAAATCCATTACATTTATTTATCTTGAGCTTCTTTTGTTTTCAATTTCATATCATCAACTTAACTTTGGGCTTTATTATTTTCATATTTTGTGCATGTTTAAAACTTTGAGTTTAAGACCGACTTAATTTCTAACTTAATTCCACTTAGTCAAAATGATAATTAGAGACCTTTAATTATATACATATTCCATGCATTGACCTTTATCACTTAATTTAGCATTAACATTATAGTTATATTTCCTTAACTTAAACATAAAAGGTAATTATCTCTTTGAAGATAAATCAAACCAATTAAAAATTCCATTTGTAACAAAATAACTATTTAATTAATTACCGCTCAAGTCATATCCAAACACCTCTAACATCTCAAGTATTCCATGGTTAATGTATTTATTAAAAATTTCATACAAAAATATATCAAACCAAGGAAATGATATTTAACAAATATCATTTAAACTTGTCACTGTGTTAGACAACCTAATTAGTTTAAACATAAAAAATATGGTCATAATACAACATTATATGAGTAAATATATGCACTACAAGAGATCACAAAATAAGACCATCATAATCATCAACTGAAACATGATCATAGTATAAGTTAAATTATCACTCAAAAATAAACTATCTTAATCAAATGAAGAATCAAACAAGTTATTCTACTGTGGTGTGTGTTTTGGGTTATTAGCAGTTCTTTTATCATCTCTCAATCATCCCATTTATGACATCCTCTCTGATGATGCTCTCCCTCCATCATGCTATGAGGGAATTATTAGTATTGCATCCACCTCACAACAAGTAGGTAGATAGTCTGAGTCATCACATATATCAAAAAATAATGATGCATAACTAACAAATATACATCCCCAATATATAGAAATAAGAAAGTAAACCTATCACATAGTTAATCCATTATGTAACTAATCATCATATCACTATCTCATAACCAATATATGACATATATCTCAAATCAAATAAATAATAATCAAATTATAACATAATAATCCATGGATTCAAAGGCTATAATACTTAGGGTAAAATCAAGATGTAATATGATTAA